>JANHGC010002776.1:67729-78831 GCA_027560395.1 Boaedon fuliginosus | reverse complement strand
AAAATTAATCCTATATAAAATAGGAATCCAATGATAAAAGTAATTAAATGGCCTATTTGTGAGCCATGGGGTTTTGTAATTGGACAAAACTTTTTAACTCTGGTTTATAGTACCTTAATATAATGTGTTTTTTAATGTTCAGCTTAGACATTCCTACATATTTCTGTGGTGGAGTAAGACACCAACAGGAATGTGACTCAAACAGGTGGCTCCCCTCATCCCCAAATATTGTTTTTCTTGGTAATTTAAATACTTATGATTAATATTTCTTTTGAAAAGCAAGCAGAATGCACTGTGCATTCCACGACCACTATAACTTAGCAAATGTGAAATGAACCCTTCGTGTTGCACCTTTGTGTGCATGTATGTGTCTATCCACACATACATACACTATCAAATATCTTCCATTTGATTGCCACACTCTATTTTGCAGCTTAGTATTGTGTCTTATTTAAAAGGAATTGTTTTAGCTTTCTCAAAGTATCAACTTACTGCATGTTCTTCTGTCCCCCTTGCGTTGATTATCATACAGAAGAGTCCTGACCGCTTGTTTTTCTTACTCCTCTAGCCACTGGTTTTTAAAGGGAAACGAAATCTAACTGTAACGTTCAAATACAGAGTTAAGAGATCTTTAAGTTAATCAATTAAGGAACATATGTGTGGATTTCAGGCTGGGATGCTTTATGAATTGTGTTGGAGCCTGGCTTGTCTGCTCCCCGCCCCCCTATTTTTAATGATCTGACATTTCTAGTACTGATGGAGGAAGGCCAGCAACACTTGTAGAATCAAATATTATTTAGAAGCATCTCTATCCATGATAAAACAAGAGGAAATACTTTTTAATGTAAGGAATTAGTAAGTTGCTAATCAGACAATCTGTCCTGGGCCCCCGTAAAGTTATTGCAATCTATTTCCTCTACTAGTTTTTAAATTATGAAAGATTATTTTTACAATAATTTCGTGTTAGTTGAATAGGATTCCCCGTGTGTTTACGGTACTCAGAGTTTGTCCCCCTCAGTAAATCCTGGGGGTGGGGGTGGGGGAGACCATCTTTTTGTTCTGTCTTGAAAGCATTCTCTCAGCTCGCCTTTGCGCCTTCTGATGCCTGAGAGGTGTGGTGACCTTTTAAAAAACTTATTTCGATTAGTGCTTAGTTATAAACCAGTGCTCACATTTGTTAACCCGGTCTCATCTGTGGTGAATGAAAAGAGAGGTAAAAATTTGCATTTGGTTAAAAAGAAAACACCAGACTTATTGTCTTGTCTTTATTCCTATGACCATCCAGAACAGAAAAATGAATGAATGACTCCAACCCAGGATAGGAGGGTGGGGTGGGAGACAAGTCAGGGAAGCCTGCTGCAACTGTACAAGTTTGTTCCTGGTGGAAACTGAGCTGAAGGCTGGGGAAATGGGATCAGCTGGTAATGTGGTTTTCCTTACTGCAGATACTTTGCTGCAAAGAAATGAGTCACATCCACTCTAGCAAGGGGTTGGGGATCACGGGCAGGACCTCAGCTATAAAATGCTGATAGTATATTGCATATTTTCCTTTGGAGTAGTTTTTTCATTTTTTAAGAAATCCTCATTAGTCCAGGCATTATAGGTTCCCCCAGCCCACACTCTGTACCATAGTTCCATAGTTCAGAGTTTAGTTGCTTTTTACAGCAAATAAATGTGGTAAAATCCTGGCAGTTATCCCCCCTCCCCCTATTTCAAAGTATTAGTAGTTTTCATTAGCCTACAGACACATCCATGCATTTATAATTGGGAGTGGAGGGGCTTACAATTTGTGGGGTGTTTTTTTTTTTTAGTAGAAAGTGTCTGATGCTATTGACTGCTGGTCAAACTTCTTAAAACCTTTACTTTCAAAACCATTTAGTTTTTGTGGGTGCATATTTAGCTCTTTCTAGGGTTTGGCAAGATTCACCTTTTTCAAATTTGATGGATTCATTTGATGGATTCATAGTTTGAGGAGAAAATGCTTACTATTTAGGATCCTGTGCTATTTCTTCAGTAGATTTTTTTTTTAAAGTTGTTGCAATATTAAGACATGTCAATTGTAGCTAAATTGATCGGGGTTCCAGTGAATTATCTCTGAATCATGGAAGATCTGAATTTGTTCTAGTTTGACAGTGGCTGGAAAGAGAAAAGAAGAATGTAAGATTTTGTGTTCTATTCAATTTTGAAAGAATAATTTTAATAGTGAATACTTTGAAAATCTCCTTTGCCCATATCTTCTTGTGTGGATCTCAAATGATTGGAAGTGTTATTTTCAAGTCCCAAGTTGTTCAGTGGAATTGTACTGTATATAATCTGCAACATGCACATGTGAAACGAATTATTTGAAAGGAAACAAGCAAAAGTTAAGAGACAATAAAAAAAATGCCAGCAGGATTATTGTTTTCATAACTCATTTTATTTAAAGGCTTTAAAACTTACTTGCTGCTAGGTATTGCACAAAGTTTCATGCACACCTTATAAAATGCCTATTGTAAAATGCTTTATATGCAAGTTATATTATTGAAGGCTGTTATTCATTCAAAGAAAGCTTTAAATAGTTTGTGGAGTTTAAAATTGTGTAAAGGGAAAGAGACAGAGAAGGAAATATATCTAATGACATATCCAGCACTTTTTCTCTTTTTTTTTCTTTTTGTTTTGTTTAATTTGTTTTCGGATGTCTTTCCGGTTTCCATTGCAATGGACAAAAATCCAAAGTCAATGTATATGTTTTGCTGTTTGCTATGATTACAACTACTTAAACTTTGGAAAGCCTACACATTCTACAATGCGCTGTACATGGCACTGCAAGCCCTTGAAGTCTATAGGAAGTATTGTCAATTTCATTCTCCCAAATTCTACAGAATTCTGAACTTGTGGTCTTCAGCAAAGTATCCTGTTGCATCCAGCTGTTCCTTTGACTGCTCCTGCTATGGGAATTTGTTGACTCTGGGTTTGGTTGGAAGTTGAACCAAGTTGGAAAACAGACCCTTTTAAGTAACAAAAGCATTTGCTTCTGGGCTAGAGGAAACAGATTGTGAATTTTGTTTACAGCATCCAATATTTGGAATATTTGTAAATAAAAATGTTATTTTTTCTATTTATCTGTGTCTGATCTTTCCAGTGTCAAAAACTCTTCTGAAATTCATTGTCCATTGAGTTATGCAGTTGAATTGTCCAAAAAGGGGTTTTTACTTTATTGCATGGCCTTAAGAGTACTTCGGCTTATTGAAAAATGCCATTAAAGATGCTATGCAGCATGGGAAAAAGCACTGGCTTTCTGCCAGCATGACTTTTGCAAGTAGTTTTTGAACTGAATTCTTTGGGATGGCTTGATACCCCAGCATTAATTCCCAACTAGTATGGATACTGCAAGTCAACACACCTGGGGTCCACTGGATTTTCATGAAGAAAACAGTCTTGGTAATGCATATGCCAACCTTCTCCAATCCAGTGGCCCCCATGTGTTTTGACTTGCAATATCCATACTAGTTGAGAATTAATGCTGGGGTATCCTGAGGGCATCAAGGTGGAGAACTGGATTACTCATGAAAACATGCCTTTTCATTCAACATTCAATCTCAAATCATGAGAGAAAAACCTATCCATTTGCCTATCACTTGATGTTGGAGTAAAAGGGAATATCAAAATCAAGGTATGCCTTCTTAACCAAATGCCTCTTCCACTCAAAAACTAAACCAGAGGGTCACATTTCAAAAGAAAAAAATATTTCAGTGAGAAGCATCTTGACATAAAAGCTTCATGGAACAGTTGCATAGCAAGTAGCCACTTCAATGTTAAGGCTAATTTTTAAAAGAACATTGTAAAGGAAAATAAGTTATACAATTTTCTTTTCCCAAAACTACAGAAACTGGAACACATTCATGTACTGACAGCTACACTGATTTTAAACTTCGTACATTTAAGTTTCTAAGAAGCAAATAAAAATGCATAAAAGTCTGAATTTCAAGAACACGCTTGCAAAAATATTTTACTAAAAAAGTAAAAATTAACTATTAGGGGAAATTGTAAAAAAGTTGTACAATTTTTATTAGCCTGTTAGGTACCAAATAAACTCTGTCATAAATACAAGCACTAATTATTCTTCCAGCTGTAATGCCTCGATGTGATGAAAGCACAACGGCAAGACTGAATTTATTACTAAATTAGTAGATCGTAAAAAAAGAATAAGAAAGTGGCTGATTCAGGTCCATGAGAAACATGGAAGTGCAATGTCTCAGCTATGAAGTAGAAATAGAAAATAAGTTTTCAGGGAAAGAAAGGGGAAAATCTTAGCCTTTGAGAGCACCCAGATAAATGCTTAAAACTTCAGATACACCATTTTCTAGTATACAAAGCATTTGTCTTATACACACAGCCAGCATAATAAGATGATTTTTTGTTTATGCACTGCAAATCCATTCCTGGTCCCCTCGCACCACAAAGATGGATCAGATTTATGCCATGACAGTGCCCAGAGAATCCTGGGAATTGTAGTCAGGCTGCTGAGAGTCTCCTCCCAAGCTACACCCAGCATTCTCTTCAGAAAGGGAATGACTTTGGAAACGTATGTTTTTCCATAATAGCAGTAATGCTGAGTATCTTCCTTACGAATGTGCTTTGGAATAACTCATGGATATTGTATGTGCTTATGGAAATAGATTTTTAAAATTAGGAAAAATTCACCCAGAATTTTCAAGTAATTTCCCCCCCTGTTGGAAAACTCCTTGTGCTTGATCAGGGCATTTCATTCTGCTTTCCAGTCCCTCACCCAGGACCTGGGAGGCCTTGCTCTCTGTTCTGCTAGCTTGAGCTTTTAACATTAATTCCAGAGAAAAATCTTACTCTGAAATTTTGGATAGCTTCTGCCATTAGGAATAGCCAATAACTACATCAGCCTTTGTTGATTTATGAGAAACAGATTCATGTAAACATTCTAGACTGACCATTGTCCACCTTTGTTAAAAAAATGAGTTTTATTTTGGGTTGTTAACATACAAATGCTAGGAGCTAGACGAGTATGAATTGTCCTTTGAAAAGCTTCCAAAGCTTAATGCTATGAATTATTAATGCTAAGCATTTTTTGGTTTAAAAACTTGCAGAGTGAATTCCTTGAGTATTAATAAAATCAGGAACACTTTAAATTTGGTTGTTAAAAAAAACTATAAAAGGGTTGGATAGAAAACAGAAAAGATGAGTCTATAAAATTGGCAGTGTGGCCACAACACCTACTGCATCCCCAGTGGATAAATGAAGATGGCTTTTCCTCAAATAATATCTACATGCCATTAGTAAATAAAAACTGCAACTGTTCACAATACAGAAATATTTCTTAAATATTTTTGGGTATGTGAAGATTGTTTTCACATTTAAAAGAAAGTGGAGAGAAAGCTGTCAGACGAAACTTTTATATCCTGACTGCGGGTTGACTTAGCCTTCCATCCTTCTGAGGTTGGTAAAATGAGGACTCAAATTGTTGGGGGAAAATACATTGACTCTGTAAACCACTTAGAGAAGGCTGTAAAGCACTGTGAAGCAGTATATAAGTCCAAGTGCTATATTGGTGTTACTTTTACATTAGACTGAGATTTTGGAAGCTCATCCTAGCAATCCATTAAGTCGCCACTGTACCCAGCTGGTATGTTCCATGCTGAGAATAACCATTCCTCATATGAGTTTGAATTCAGAAGACATGCATGAAGATTCTACTTGTAAATGTCATAGGACAATCCTTATGGTACATAATGCAGCCTGGCAGTCTGAATGTCTATCTGTTCCAAAACATGTGGATGATTTTGCAGATGCTGAAATGGATGATATGTTGATGGAATCAGAGATGTAATAAATGTTAGTCTTCTCTTTTTTATTTGTCATTTAAATGGTTTGTATGATACTTCTGTAATGGCTTCCCTCCAGAGTCTAAGGCAACAGGCATACTCTTCCCCTTCCCCTTTATCCCCAAAATACTGATATACAAAATAGCAATTAGCCAAATCAGCTAGTGGTCCCATCGGAGCCCCGTTTGGACGAGGAGGAAAAGTTGGAACCAGGAATGTCCAATGGGTATGGCAGGTCTCCCTTGGAATGCTTGAAGGGGCCAGGGGCTGAGGACGATGCTGTCCCAGGCTGCTCAGGAGGAGGTGGTTAACCAGACAGAGATCTACCTGCCCTCAGAGACAGAGGAGGATCACCTGCAGACAGCAAGTGGTGCTGATAGCTAGCAGATCCCCTCTGATGAGGAACAGCTGCCTCCCACACTTGATCCAAGGCCACGGAGAGTAGAGTGGAGGCAAGTTCAAAAGAGGTCTGCAAAGCTACTCCGAAGAAGGTTGCCTCATCCCTCCTCACAAGGAACACCTGGTGTGGATTGACTTAAGGGTAACCGTCACATAAATATGTGATCTATATGCTAGTACCTGTGCCACTAGGTGGAAGCACCTCTAGTGTTTCAACCTCAACACCTATGGGGGGAGGATTTACCATTTTTATACTTTTTCAGTTGTTTCCCCGCCATCAGCATGCATAAAATAATGGATGCATGCTGATGCGTAATAAACGTTAAGCATAAAAAAATAATACAAGAGAAGTAAAGCTACATAATTTTAGCACAAATTGAATTCATCCATCAAAATAATTAATAATCAAATGTTGGAAGCATAGTGGTGAAGCAAGCGGGAGGCATGACTCAGAGCCCACAGCTTGTGTGTGCTCTCAAATCTCCCTTTTTTATGGATCAAATTTTTTTTTTGAGTCAGGCTACTGAAATTTACTGACATATTGAGGAAAATTAGAAATATGATTTCCCATGGAATTTTATGAACAGACTTTGTACAACCTATACTAAAACAAGTAAACAAGAACATATCACAACATATCATAACAACTTCAGTCTCTAGATACAAAAATGTGTTGGTTTGGAGAAGAGATAATAATGTAGGGATCAATTATACCTTGGCTGGGCTCAATCCACATATTTGGGTTTGTAGGGAATCAGACAGGTTCTGAATAGGGAAACCTTCGATAGATTCCTAACACCTTACTACCGTAATAATTCGATCTACTTTCTCAGTTTACTAACATCATCCAAATTTTTTTAGTTGTATTTTTATGGAATGTGTACATAATCATGTTCCAACTTATTTACTGTTCTAAACAGTAGGGGTGTTGTTAGAGAGAAAATAAGTGGAGGACAGTGTGTTAGTTATGTTTGCTACCTTGAGTTATTTGTCGAAATAATAAAGATGGATACAAACAAGTAAACAAAATTTATGTATTTAGTGCATAACTTTTTCTATGCAATTCTTCCAAAAAAGAGGTTTTTTTTTTTAAAAAAAATTGGAGTTAACCTTTGAGAATGTTTCACTTAAAGTTAGGGGAACTGTTCTCCAATGTATCTGAAGGCTGTGGGATGAAAATTATCTCCCAGTGCCGTTACAGGGAAGTCACACTGGTTTGTTTGACACAGGTGGTCAAGGCAAGGCAGGCCTCTAGAGAGTCTTTTATTTCTCTCAATAAATGTTCCAGCAAATGGCCCTCCAATGTCCAGTAAGACTCCACCCCCATGCTACCGTGAAGCCAGCCCACCCTCAGTCTCCCAAACAACAGCCCCTATAAAGTCCACAGAGTAGGAACATGCTCACAGGGCAAGTCCAGTCCACCCAGCTAAGTGTGTCCACAAGGCAGAGTCTAGGCACAAGACAAATGGCAGTCCTCAGGGCAAAGACACTGTACAAGGCAAGAAGCCATTGGCAAGCAAAGGGCCAACAACAGTCCACAAGACAAGGTCCAAGACAAAAGGCAAAAAGCAGTCTTCAAGGCTAGGCAAAGCAAAAGGCAAAAGGCACTAGACAAAGCCGGGGCGTGTAAACCAAAACAAACAATTGTTCCTGACAAAGACTAACTCCCCACAGCTTCTCCTTAAGTCACTCTACTCCAGGTGTTCCCTGTGAGGAGGGGTGGGGCAAACTTCTCCCGAGTAGCCTTGCAGCTCTTCTCTGGGATTGCCTACACTCTGCTGTCCTTGGATCGAGTGGAGGAGGCATCTGTTCCTCATCAGAGGGGATCTTCTGCCTATCAGCACCACTGCCTGTCAGCAGCCGAACCTCCCCTGTGTCTGTGAAGGTGGGCAGCTCTCTGCCTGGTCAACCACTTCCCCTAATGCCTGAGGGCCCTGGGACAGCATCGTCCTCAGCCCTTGGCCTCTCCAAACATGCCAAGGGAGACGTGCCATCGCTGTCAGACAGTCCTAGTTCCAACTTCTCCTCTTTCTCCTCCGACCCGGGCTCTGATGGGCCATGACACTGGATCAGTAGTTGCCATGAAGAGACAGCCTCTTATGGCTATCACTCTCCAAACACTCATAACATATTATTCTGGCTGGACGAGCAAAATGGCAAGAGGTTACCAAGTACAGCAGTTGCAAAGTTTTAATTTCCATTTTTCTGTGGAATGCAGAACTCACAGGATCTCCCGCTGAGTGGGAATTCAGTTGCTTCTCTCCGTGGGTCACCACGTTTTGTTTTCACAGAGCCCCTTATCCTTGCAAAAACGTTTATGCAAATATAATAATGCAGACAACAGTGCTACAATATGTTCCTTGTGAGATGGAAGACATACACATACCCTTTACTGCACTAGAATGGCTTCTTAAAAGATTTCCCAGCAGCTTTTTTCGAGCCTCTTTGCTGAGCCAGAACAGTGAAGTGACGTGCAGCCTGTGTGATACAAGGATTTTATAAGTTTGAGGAGAAGCCATGTCAAAACCCCAAGTAATGGAATGTTCCCTCCAGAATCTCCTATGCAAACTATAGATTGATTTTCCAGTACACAAAGTACTTCTCCTGAGTGCCAGACTTTCTGGTGGATCCATTGATGGCATCGTAAAAATGCCAAAAGTGCCGTCTTTTTCCTCTAGTAAAATCCAACCCATTTCTGACAATTGTCAAAATACTTGTTAGAAGCCCCGTATAACAGTAGAGCCACATTCGATCATGTGCTGCTTATGGTTTGCTGATCTGCCAATACATGGCAAAAGCTCAGAAGTGTTCTCAATAATTCATGACTAAAATTAATATCTGACCTTAATGGTTTTATAAAATTTACAGCATAGTCTACGATGCTTACCATCCCAATAGTTTTTAAGTAATTTAAGCTTAAATGAGGAGTTCCTGAGAAATTTTGGAAAAGATATCTAAATGTTTGCAAATCACAAACCAGGCTTAGTTCAGTGAAATATCTCTCTGATAATTGCTCAAAATCCAACATATATGTAATTAAGGTGGTAATATTTTACATTCTTGGCTGCAACTACTCCCCACCCCCCATTTTTTTTGAATTCCATGTTGGCTTAAACTGAACTGCATTGTTCACTCCCATTTAAAATAATTAATTTACCGCTCTTGCTGCAATGTCATTTCCTGCTATGAAAGTCTACTTGCAAACTGCAGCATACATCGACAAAGAGTTATTCCCCACTGTTCCAATATTTCAGGGGCTGCCACAAAGAAGAGGCAGTCAGGCTGTTCTCCAAAGCACCTGAAGGCAGGACAAAAAGTGATGCGGGGAAACTAATCAGAGAGAAGCAACTTAGAACTAAGGAGAAATTTCCTGACAGAACAATTAATCAAGAGAACAACTTGTCTCCAGAAGCTGTGAATGCTCCAACACTGGAAGTTTTTAAGAAAAGATTGGACAACCATTTGCCTGAAAAGGTATAGGGTTTCCTGCCTGAGCAGGGGGTTGGACTAGGAGACCTCCAAGGTTCCTTCCAACTATGTTATTCTGTATCCGAACAGGAGACGAGGCATCTCCATCCTTTACCTATCGGTGAATTGAGAGAGAAGGAGGCCCAGATAATCACAGGTTGTTTCATAGTTGACTTCCCACTTCACCCACCAGCTCAACCACATTCCATAAAGGATTGAGAAACGGTTGAATCCAGGGAAAACCTTATAAAAATAAGCAAGCTATAAAAATAGCTTTCTTCCTTCAAATCTGTGAGAGTGTGACAATCTTCTAGATTCAGGTGAGAACATCTGACCTAAAGTGCCAAGAAGGACATGGATCAAGCCATAGGTGACAGCAGGCACCCTTGGCACATCACAAGCATTTCCAGAAAACATGACCAGTTGTTATACCTTCCATTCCTTGAACAGTCATTTTGGAGATTTTATAAGCTTCCCCAGCAAAATGCTGGGCAAATTGGTAAGAGATCCTGATGCAGATTTCTTCCCAAATTAGCCATGTAAATAAGGATATCAGATGATAGCCCAGCCACTCAATAAGATGTTTGACCAGGGACTACAAGCCATATATGAACAATTTTACTTTCATCTTCCTTCACTGTCACTCCAGGCATCACTTCTGCCTCTTTAGGAGATCATCAATAAATTGAGACCAACAGAGGGAGATAGAGGGAGACACCCCTAAGGGGCAGGCTGACCAACTTATACCATCTTAATGTTAGTTGGCTTGAAATGGTCAGTAAATTCAAATTCCCCCTTCCCAAAGCCATGTCTAGGACAACTCGCTGCAGCCCACTTGCCACGGCCCACTTACCTTGGGATGATTTGCCATGCGACAAGAATTACAGTAATATCAAAGAAATAGTGGAATAGAATCATTAAAGAAAAGATGCCGAAGTAAGGACAAAATGAAATGTGAATGACAAAAAATAAAATAATTAAATTAATAATTAAATTGAGTTGTTGAATTATCCACGGTGATTGTCCTGTGGCGAGTTGGCCATGATGAATTGGCCACAGCGAGTTGGCAGTGGCAAGTTTTCCCATTTCACTGAGAACTGTCTATCTAGAATTCCTGGCCATATGTTAATTTACAGTGATTTCAATGTATCTACTTTATCTTATTTAAAGAAGATGTGGTCCATTTCTTCAAATATCTTACATACAGTGTAATTGCCTAGAACAGTGGTTCTCAACCTTCCGAATGCCGCGACCTTTTAATACAGTTCCTCCTGTTGTGGTGACCCCCAACCATAAAATTATTTAGGACCACATATGGGAATATGTGTTTTCCAATGGTCTTAGGCAACCCCTGTGAAAGGATCATTCGACCCCCAAAGGGGTCCCGACCCCCAGGTTGAG
>JANHGC010002776.1:26035-37370 GCA_027560395.1 Boaedon fuliginosus | reverse complement strand
TGTCCCTTTTCAGGGGTTCAGGCCGGTGGTCCTGGGGCGGCGGCCACAGAGCCGAAAAATCCGCGTCCAGTAGCGCCAGAAGTGGCCCCGGAAGTCTATTGTTATATGAATTTTATATTCATATATACAATACACATGCATATACAAAATATATGTTTATCTATGTATTCCCTAGTGTACTTTGAATGAGCAAAAATTGATCCTCCGCAGTCAATGTAACATACAAGTGAGATTTTTTTTTTCAGCATTTTCTTTCAGATTCAAAATAAAACCACTTTCCTTATTCCATTGCACTCCAGCCACAGAACAAACAGGTTGCTTCCTATAAAAATTCAGTGGAAATACGAACTGTGTAATTTTAAAAACTTTCTGATTGTATTATGTTGACTTTTGAGATCTTAAATATTGCCCTGAGCTGATATAATAGAAAGAAAATCATTCTCTGACATCAGAGCTATTTGTTGTTTAATTGAAATTCATTTAGTACTAACTGTTCAGGTTTTTTTTAATTTCTTAACCTCTATACATAGTTTGTTTAATTACCCATATTAACCCAATGACTACTACTCAATAAGACATAAACTCACCCACAGACACATGCACACGTGCATGCACACAACTGAAGTGTGGTTTTGCACACCATTTACTTGACAGTCAAAGATTGCTTCAGGAAAGCTTAGAGCAATCGCTAATGTTACTGGGATTATAGCCAATAGATTTTGAGGTACTGCTTGTGTGAGCCAAAAATTGATTTTTATTTCAAAGTGGAGAGCTTGGAAGCGTTTTTCTTTCCTTTCCTGCCCTAGGCAGTTAATTGGCTGAACTCTAGATCAGTAGAACTGAATTCATTTTCGAGGATCTACATACAATGTTGTCATAAAAATAGTTTTAATTTTCTTATCAACTAATCTTTGTCTGCAATACTGCAGTCTGTGGGGTTACAATAGGTCGGATACGACTACGCAACTAACAACAACAACAACTGCAAGTAGAATCGCTTCAGAGGTTTGGTATTTAACTGACTGTGTGCCAGTGCTAGGTTTTGGTCCTAAAATAAGAAATTGGAAATGTACAAAATTATCCCCAGGGTTTTTAGAATATGCTCACCAAGTATGCTAAATATTGGAAGCAACTGCAACCAGCAATTTATTTATTTATTATATTTTTATGCCGTCCAACTCCCGAAGGACTCTGGGCAGCTTACAACATGGATAGCAAAAGCACTCAGATTTTATATACTGTGTACCAGAGCTTTACAACACTCCCCAAGAAATTACAGAGGCAGCTTATTGCCCCCAACAGTCTGTGTCCTCATTTCGCCGACCTTAGAAAGGATGGAAGGCTGAGTCAACCTTGAGCCTGGGGATTCGATCTGACAACCTGCTGAACAAGTCAGCAGAGACTGCAGTGCTGCATTTAACCACTGCACCACCAAGGCTCTTAAATATATCAACTCAGTGGACTGTCCAAGTAAAGATCTCTGTAAAAAATCTCTGTCGAATGGTTGAATAAACAAATCGAAACACTCCAGCTTTATCTCCAACGCAACTCAGGATTACCCCAGCTGCTGAGCTACTACAGTTTCCACATCTTTGCTGAAATTGAACAGACTTGAAAATCAGAAGTGAGTCGTCAGCAAAGCTGCACCGCCTCTTGGACTTCTATTAAGATTCTGGCTGGATGATGATGATGATGATGATGACCATGTTGATGATGACGAAGGCCATATTGATCTGGCAAGAGACATAAATGAGATACTGAGGTCACTGATGTCCAGCGAGGTGATTTTAAAGGAAAGTTGCATGATGACCAGGAAGGGATCAAATAAGGTTCTGCTTGTCTTGTTGTAGGCTGTGACAACAAGACTGAAACATTGTCTTTCTGAAAAAGGGGAAACAGTTGGAAATATCAAGCAACACTTGGGAGAAGAGCCAATGAAAAACAGCCTATCAAATTGTTCACTCTTTTGTTTTTCAGAATAGTGTTATATTATTCAATGGTGGATAGCACAATAAATGAATATGCATCATCTGAACTAGACAAAGAGTGAAGCAGCGCCAGCCCATCTGAAAAGAAAATGTGAATTGATTGTGCTAACTGAGGAAGTGCATGTACTACTTACATATAAATATGGCTGTGCATCTGTTTTAATAATAATAACACCATCCTTTCCTCAACCCTACCCTCAATCCAAATTATAGGGGGGAAATATATCCTGCTGAGTTGTCATGTTTTAAAAATACTTTAATACTTCATATTCACTCAGGTGGATTCAGTGCCTAAATCCACAATGCCAATCAATGCTAGTATTACATATGGTCCATTGCTCGGTTCCATCTGGGCCGAAGATTTTTCTGCATTTCATCACTCAGTCTCTCCATCTCGCATCGGGGTCAATCTTGTGAGTTTATACAACCACCAGAATGTCCTTTTTTCCCCCCCGGCTCTTTTGTTGCCAGCTGTGAGTGCCACGTGCCAAGACTACTTGTGTTTCCATTTTACTGCTTCTTTGATGATGTCTTTAAAGTTGGTCTTGTGACAAATTTATATATTTTGGATTCAATCTTCTCACAGGTTAAACAGCTCTCAATTCTCCATTGCACGTGGTGTAACTTGAAAGTTTCTTCACTTCTGATTTTTGTTGGTTTTAGGCTCCATAATTTATTTCTTTAATTGTCAAACATGTACGAGATAGTAGGTATAAGTATAAACGTAAACATGAACAAAGGAAGCAAATACAGGTAAATGGGGACAGTTAGACAGGGACGGTAGGCATGCTGGTACGCTTACACACGCCCCCTTTACGCACCTCTTAGGAATGGGGTGAGGTCCACGGTAGACAGTTTGAGGTTGAAGTTGTGAGGGTTTGAGGCTGTAACAACAGAGTTGGATAGAGCATTCCAGGCATTGACCACTCTGTTGCTGAAGTCGTATTTTCTGCAATCGAGTTTGAAGTGGTTTACCTTGTGTTTGTATCGATTGTTTGCCCGTTTATTATTGCGGTTGAAGCTGAAGAAGTCATTGACAGGTAAGATGTTGTAGCAGACAATTTTGTGTACTATGCTTAGATCGGACTACAGGTGGCGCAGTTCTAGATTGTCCAAGCCCAGAATTTCAAGCCTGGTGGCTTAAGGGATTCTCTTGTGGCTAAAGGAGTGAGGTCAAATACCCCTGGACCCGCTCGATCGTGTTAATGTCCGATATACAGTACGGATGAGGTGTATTCAAGAATTGGTCTGGCAAAGGTTTTGTATGCCCTAGTTAGTAATACAATGTTACCGGAGAAGAAGCTTCGTAAAATTAGATTAACAATTAATGCCTTTTTGGCAATGCTGTTACAGTGAGGTCTGGGGCTTAGATCATTTGGATTGAGTACTCCTAGGTCCTTGACAATGTGAGAGTTGTCTATGAGGTCGTTTCCACCCAACTTTTATTTGGTGTCCTGATTATTTTTGCCAATGTGTAAGACAGAGCATTTATTTATAATTGTCAGTGTCACCTACCTTGTGACTACATTATTCCTTATGGGAAAAAATTGGTACTCATTTTTGGTGCTCATTATGCCTCCTGGTACCATTTAATGATGAGTACCAAGGTACCACTGTATTACATTGAAATAATTGGATTTTTTTTCTTCACATGAAAAACAAAAGAGGCATGTTCTGGTCTGGAAAGGTGAAGCAAGATTTGGTAAATGTTGCTTTTATTACCTGTCCAACTTCATTTTCTTCTCAGAAGGCCTCCTATACTTTGTACTACTTTTGATCTCACATTTGACCTCTATGTCACATTTCTTTTCCTTTGATTACTTCTTCGTCTCTGAGCCAGTTATTTATTGAAGCCCTGCCTTGATCCACCATGCCTGCTGGATACTTCAGTCAAGTCACACATCTACCCAACATTTTTCCTTTTTTGTAGCACAATTCATGAGGAAGGTTCAATTTATTTTCCAAAGCACCAGAAGGCAAGACAAGAAAAATGGATGGAAACCAATCAAGGAGAGAAGCAACCTGGAATTAAGGAGAAACTTCCTAGCAGTAAGGACAATTGACCAGTGGAAGAGCTTGCCTTCAGAAGTTGTAGGGGCTTTATCACTGGAGATTTTTAAGGTAAGACTGGACAGCCACCTGTCTGAAATGATATAGCTCATATTTTATATATATAGCTTGAGCAGGGGTTTCGACAAGAAGACCTCCAAGGTCTCTTCCAGCTCTATTCTGATTGATCGTTTGAATTCTTACTTTTCACACATTTTGCTGTTCTTTTGTATATAAAAGAGTTAAAACTAAATAAATAACCAAAGGCCACTTCCTTTCAAATCATCCAGGCTAATTATCCATAATATTGTTTCCACTGGCTCTGGAAAGTCTCTCTCATTTTTTGCCAGTTACCTGTTTTTGCTCTTTGTTACATTTTTGGTAGCTGTGTTGCTTGATGTATGAGCTTTCTCTAAACAGGGCTTGACGAGAAGCGCCAAGTGCAAAATAAACTGGAAATTATCTGCAGTAATTTTCCAATGATCCCAAGGCGAAGAATGGCACTGCTTCCCAATCTGTTGGAAAGCTTTACATTACATTGTCTTCATTCACTTATAAGATCGTAAGGATTGAAAATGTATGTACTTATGATAGTCCATGACTGTAACAAAGGTTTGATTTGATTTGATTGACATATGTATTTACAGGAATTTCAGCTTTCCAAGTGACAATCTATGATGTAGCCTTGAATGAAACCCTGGTACAAAGTATTAAACTATGTTTTTGAGAAGGGATTCCTAAGAGGAAAAGATAAATCAGTATAGCTGAGTATGCCCACTAAGGTAAGCTGCTTGATTGCCTGTTGGGACAAATAAAGAAGACAGGAAGAAAGGGGCAATGAGATGCAGGGAGATGCAATCCACACCTGGAGTGATATGCCACACTATAGTTTACGTACTAATTGTAAAGTAGAGTGATGTGGTATATACAGCTATGGTGGTACAGTGGTTAGAATGTAGTATTGCAGACTAATTCTGCCAGTAGTTCAGTCCTGACCGGCTCAAGGTTGATTCAATTTTCCATTCTTCTAAGGTCAGTAAAATGAGGACCCAGATTGTTTAGGGCAATATGCTGTAAACTCTGTAAACCACTTAGAGAAGGCTATAAGCCGCCTAGAGTTCCCCCTAACAGGGAAAATGAGGCGGGGTATAAATTTAAATAAATAAATAAGGCTCTATGAAGTGGTATAAAAGTCTAAGTGCCACTGCTACTGCCATAAGAAGTCTATAACCAAAATTTGGCTACTCGGAAATAACAGAAAGACAGCCAGGTGTACAGAGAGTCTGCAGAGTCTGAAGATATGGCTGCTAATGGAATCTTCATTGCTCATTGTAGAATGATGGATATATCTGAAAAAAAGAAAAGGTAAGGAGATGGAATGGAATTTGGGAAAAGAGGAGACAGAATGCTGAACAGCATTTTATTACCTATCGCAACTTGCAACATTATTTTATCCCAAACTGTTGCCTTCACTCCAAGGACATCTGTTTTTGAATTATTGACCACTCTTAAAAACTCCCTTACTGCACAATAGAGACACAAGAGAATACTAGTGATATTAATATACACGTCAATAGGCACATCTTTGATATGATTTCTTACTGAAACTAGTGGAAGATTATGACACTTGTCTAAGTGATTCAGAATGCAATAAGAATAAGACTTACAAACTCCACAATATCTACATAAATCCTCACCTAAGACACAGTGATAATTTCTGAAATATATATGATTGGAAGTGTAAAGTAATATGGGGGGGATAGCAGACTCTATTTCTTTTTTATAACCTTGTTTTCTTTTTTAAAGGAAAAAGCTGCAGGGTCAGATAGACAATAAGAAAGGCCGCTGTGAAGTCATGTCTGAGAGAGCAAACTATCTGAGAGATGAACAAAGAATTAGAGCTGGAATTCATCTTCTAGAAAATTCCTCTATTCCAAAAATTATTTACATGTTTTTGGAGAGTCAAACTTTTGATGTTTAGCATCTGAAAGCAAAATTCTCTGCTTGAGAATTACAAAGGGAAGTGACTTTCATAGTTGACTTTTCAAATGCATATTTATCACTGGATAGCATAATTTACCTTGACTCTCAGCCAAACACACCAGTCATTTTTTACTGAAAAATCCTATGTTTGATGACACTGAGTCACCATCTGTTGTAATTAATTTAACTATGGGTTATTCACACCTGTATACCATCACCGGCTATCACTGGCAAACAGGCTGGTGTGAAATTCATTCACTTGCTGTGATTGTGGAGTGTGTAGGCCCAGTTCAACCTTCCCCACTACTGGACACTTTCACTTTGCCAAAAATGAAAAACCTTGCAGGCCGAAAAAGTAATTTTGGAAGTGTGTGAAAAAGAAACTGTGGGCTGTGGGCAGGGGGCCAAAGGCTAGCTGACTTTGTTTTTCATTTTTGTGGCTTTGTGGGTGAAAGGCAGATGGGCATGTGCGATTGACGAAAAGGGAAAATAGGGAAATAACAACAACCACAAAAAGCTCCAAACTTCTCCTCATGAATAGTTCAAAAATAACTTTGTATGTAATATAAGTGGGTTGGTTCAAGGTTCCAGACAATTTTCAGCTGTTTCTGTTTAAAGGCTCTGTGACTGTATTCCTAAAAAGTCCGTGCACATTTTACATTTTCATTCTTCATCAGTGACTCATTGATTTTTTTTCTTAAAAAAAAAATAAAAAAAATAAAACCATCCTTTTGCAAAGCAAGCAGTGGTACACAACTGTCTGGAACTTCTTGAGCAAAAACCAGAGTTTAGTCATCTGGGACTACAGCTTTTGATCCATTAAAAACACAAACAAATGTTTGATTTTTATCCTGAATAAGTGCGGAACAACTTCTTTTATTCCTGCACATATATTTCTTTCTCCGTTAGTACATCCAACTTTGCAATTTCCCCCCCAAGTCCTTTAGTTGGTTTAAATACATTGGGACAATTGTTACTTATGAGGGAAACCTATAATAGGAATGATGCTGATATTTGTTTGATTTGCATTAGGGACTCACAAAAATGGATCTTTGCACATACAGGCTCACAATTATCATTGTTTGGTCTCCCAAATTAAGTTGGACAAAATGCAAGTTTCTTTGCTTCAGAAACATAAAGAATAGAAGTAAAAATCACAACCCAGCTCCAAGTTCCCCCACACCCATTCTGTTAAAAGGGAAAGAAAAGAAGAAGAAAGGAAATACGGCATCCCAGGTCATTTGTGTTCCTCATAGTAGCCTAAGAGAAGAGAGACACTGACAGGATCTTATCCATTCCCTTCTCCCTTGGGGTCCCACACTGAGGGAAAGTTGGGAAAGTTGTCAAGCCAATATTGTCTTACAGCATCAAGTTAGGAATCAGAAAGAACGGGTGAGGCAATTGAAAAACAGCCCACCCCAAGCTCAGCTCCAGAATTCTCAGCTGGAAACCAGATTCAAAGTAGTTATTCTTTCACCACAGTTGAATTAGGAGTCAAATGAGGTTACTGCCAAAGATGGATGACAACATGGAGTGGTGAAGTTTTTAAAAAAATCTGTCCAGTGTCCCAGGGCTTAGACATGAGTATCATAAGTCTCACCCTAGGCTATTAAGTCTCAGATCTATCCCAATTGTTCATCTCATTTACATTTCTGTACTCTGTTAGCTGAATCTTGCCAGTACCCAGGACATAAAATCTGACACAATTTATTAAGCAATAATGTTAAGCTCAGAAAACTTGAAGCACCATTGAGGAAACAAAACAACCACTTCATAAACACATGGGATGACGTAGGAGAACAATCCAATAGGGCTAGATTCAGCAGTGCATCTGCATTTAAAAGATAAAGGCCACTCTTTTGAAGATAGCAAAGTCCACATTTTGGACAGAGAGGACTGCTGGTTTGAAGGAGGGGTTAAAGAGGCCGTCTGTATCAAAATTGAATAGCTCTTCCTCAACAGAGGGAGAGGGATCATACAACATCATCTATCTCCAGTCTACAACACAGTCCTTTCAACAGTTTCAACAAGGTTCCACACACATTTGCACTACTCCGGTGACCCTGAGGACACAGTTAAACCTCCAGGTGGCCTTGATGACTTGCCAAAAGAATGCAAATTACCAGCTGTCTGCAAGGAGTATAAATCCTTCCATTCACCAT
Source organism: Boaedon fuliginosus (assembly GCA_027560395.1). Classification (NCBI taxonomy): domain Eukaryota; kingdom Metazoa; phylum Chordata; class Lepidosauria; order Squamata; family Lamprophiidae; genus Boaedon; species Boaedon fuliginosus. The sequence continues at coordinate 29,188 of JANHGC010002776.1, read as the reverse complement.
CATCCAGTCAGAGCTGAAGAAGCTTCTTGGATGAGAAGCAAAAAGTCTTTAAAGAAAAACCAGAAAGTCCAGTTGCCTTTTGAAAAAGCACCTTTGGGACAACCATGACCTGGATGATGGAGAATCTCCATAGACAAACAGCATTAGTTTTTCCTTATTGGAGACCTAAAACTATTTCAAAATTTCTAGCAAAGACTAAATCTATGGTATACCTTTCCCTTTTAGGGCAGGTTGAGCAATATTTTGCAGTTTTCAGTTAACATTTGGTAAGAGCCCCAGGATCACAGTAATGATCATACCAATGGTTTTTGCTATTCTGAGTTTGTGTGAGGTCTTTCTTGGCTTTTCTACATTATATTAACTCTTTATTTAGGCTTATATTACAATTTTAATGTGATTCAAAATGTCAGAAGACTGCTCAACTCAAGATGCATATAGGAGATTACCTCTTGCATCTTAACTATATGCTCACATTCACATCTATACAGAGTATAATGTAATATGATTGAACTAGAATGGGAAGATCCAGGTTCAGATTCTGCCCCTACAATATATAGTTCACTAGCCGATAACCCAGCTCTGCCCAGGTATTTATTTATCACAATGCTGTATTAAAGAGGAAAGTTCTGTAGTCGGGCCTCATACTGTAGTAGCGCTATGTCTCTTATGTAGTAGCTCTATGTCTCTTATTGTTTAGTCGGGCCTCATGCTGCTCTCTTTTGCAGCATCGCAAATCAGAGGGAGCCCCCTTGTGGAGTACTATGAAGCCGTCATCATGGTATCATCACTATTTTTAAGGCACAGAGACCCCACAAGGGGTGTTAGGGTGTCTTACCCACACAGTGTTTGTTCCCAGAGGGTAAGTAATCTGTGTTTGGTTGAAATTGCTCAAGCAATTTCTTACTGGCAATATAGATTATTTTACTTTTAGGAATGTCACTCACATGTAACAGTATCATGGCTCTTAAACTAATCACAGAAATATAGATATAATTAGTTCATTCAGTTTACAGAATGGAATTTAACACCTAAGAATAATGAGGCAGGCAACATTGCCCATCAGATAAGTATGTCATCCTTCTGTTGGATTGGCTGTTGAAAATGGGATAAGATGCAGACATAGTTGCCTAGCTGAGCAGCGACTGTCTTCTTTTTTAAAGTGTATATCGGCTACAGCAACACACATTTCATTTTTCATGGAAAACCAATTGGAATTCTTTTGTTGTATCACTTGTCTCCCCTGATTAAATAGATGGTACATCTGCATGAAAGAAACTCTTTAGCATACAGTATCTCTAAAATGTGAAAATCCCTAAGTGTTGTGCTGTGCTCTACCACACCTTCTAAAATGACATGCTTGGGCAATTTATCTCTCAGTGAATGTTGGCATTGGATTCATGAAGAATTTTATGTAAATATCTCATAGTATACTTTGTCACTTGTAAAAAGACTGTGTTGGGGTGTTTGTGTTGGAGGACCAAAGCTTGTCAAGTTATAAGGCACTTTTTTTTGTTCCATCCCAGCTGCTCTCTGGAAATCAACTTTAGATGGTTTCACTAAAGACTGGAAAGCTGTTTCTATCTGTTGGTTAAAAACTAGTCTCAGCAGTGATCTTTTGTGGGAACCCCCTCCCCCCAGGCTTTGTAGCAAATTGATAAATTCCACAAGAGGAAAACAGGCTGGAGAGCAAACTAAGTTATTAGTGCAATCTTATTGAATCCACGTGGTTCTGTGTGAATGGCCATACACACAGATACATAACAAAAATCTTGTAATATATGAAAGCAGAGGAAGAGAAAGAAGTAGAGGGGAAAAGGAAAACAACAACAACAGAAAATAAGAGAGATTTCAAGAAGGAAGCAACAAAACATACAATACATATAGGAAATCATTCAGCCAAATGTTTATAGTCATCAGTAAACCTTGACCACTTAATGTAATATTGTTCAGTCTTTCCATTACATCAGTAGACATTCAGCTCATAAACAGAAAGTGAGCATCAGTGATCCCAGACTGTTAAATCGAGTTGCACTGACTTTTCTACACTCTAGACCAGGGGTCCTCAAACCTTTTAAACAGGGGGCTTTTGTGGCTTTGAACTTGGATATTTGTGAGATCAGCAGCCCTTTGAAGAATCTGTTCACTGTGATCACAGAGAGAGGATCTCTAGATCAAAAGTGTGTTGTCCTCAGGGACTCCAAGAGGGAGTTTTCTTGTTGGCAGTTCCAGGGGGTGGGTTTCTACTGGTTTGGCCCGGTTCGGGCAAACCGTTTGTTAAATTTAAGTACCAGTTCGGTGAATCGGTAGTTTTGCCCACTCATCCCCCCATGTGCTATAGCTTACCTTTTATTTGTTTCGTTTGAACAGCTGAGGTGTGGCAGAGCCAAAAAACATCTGATCCATGCTGCTGCACCAATCAATTGTTTTTCGGCTCTGCCATGCCTCAGCTATTTTTTGGCCCTAATGTGACATGCATGCATAGTGCATGCACAAGCGAACTGGTTGTTAGACCAGAAGGAACACACCCCTGAGCAGTCCCCTTCCTTTGGAATAGCCCATCAATGGGGATGTTTGGCCCCCATCTCTATTAGAAAAATTGGCTCTTCGAGAAGATCTTTCCCACCCATGGCAGTGGGAAAAGAATGTTGACAGTTGCCTTTAAGGAAATAGCACCAGATGTAGATGGAAGAATTGGGAAAGATGGGGAAAGAGTATTATGTTTTATTTTGTTATATTTTAAAGTTTGATCTTACCATTATAAGAAGGAGTGGTATATGGCTTATTTACCATGCCACCTAAACTTTCTTTTATAGAGAACTAGCTGATTACCCAGCCTTGCTCAGTTTTTTTTAAAGAAGTATACTTGTGCCACAACATTTGCGGGCCTTCTGAAGCCCCTGGCACCCCCTCCTACATCTCTGCTCTGGCAAGGCTGTCTCTGAGGAAAGGCAGCTGGGGCTTGACAGGGGCACTGGGACGCAGCTGTTTATGAGTCTTCTTAAGCCTCCGCACCCCCTCCAACATTTTAGGTGACATTTTGGCAGGATGGGCTCATCCGTGTGTCTTGGGCTCGAGACCGCCTCGAGTTCCCCTTTTGGGTGAAGAGAGGTGGGGTATAAATCTAATAAATTATTATTATTATTATTATTATTA
>JANHGC010002776.1:5294-23040 GCA_027560395.1 Boaedon fuliginosus | reverse complement strand
TTCATGTATATGTTAAATAGCAGGGGGGAGAGAACCGAACCCTGAGGCACTCCGCAAGGCAGAGGTCTCGGGTTGGAACTCTGCCCCCCTACTAACACTGACTGCATACGGTCCGATAGATAGGAGGTGAACCACCGCAAAACGGTGTCTCCCAGACCCAATCCCCTAAGTCGCCTGAGAAGGATACCATGGTTGATGGTATCAAAAGCCGCTGAGAGGTCAAGAAGTATCAGGATAGAGGAAACTCCCCTATCCTGAGCACGCCAGAGATCATCTATTAGATCACCAATGCCGTCTCAGTGCTGTACCCGGGCCTGAAACCGGATTGCAAAGGGTCTAGATAATCAGCTTCCTTCAAAGCATGCAAGAGCTGAGAGGCTCTTCCCAGAAAGGGAAGGTTGGAGACCGGATGAAAGTTGTTCAAAAACAGCTGGGTCCAGGGAAGGCTTCTTGAGGAGGGGCCTTACCACTGCCCCCTTCAAGGCAGGCAGGAAGAACCCCTCCTTCAAAGAAGCGTTTATAACCACCTGGAGCCAGCTGCCTGTCATCTCCCAGCTAGCCAAAACCAGCCAGGAGGGGCACGGGTCCAATAAACAAGTGTTGGCACTCATTGCACCTACGACCTTGTCCACATCATCAGGGGCCACAGAAACAAACTCATCCCAGATAACAGGACTAAGACCCGTCCCAGTCACCTCAATGGTCTCTGTCCAGCCGGAGTCCAGGTCCAACCGAATCTGAGTGTCTGACAACAACTGAACAAACTCCTCAGCTCTACCCTGCAAGGGCTCCTCAGCCTCCACTGGTCTCAGGTGGGCTCGAGTCACTCTAAACAGGGTGGCTGGATGACAGTCTACAGATGCAATAAGAGCGGCATAGTGAGAACACTTTGCCGCTTTTATCGCCACTAAATAGGTCTTAATGTAAGCTCCTAATAGTGTTCGGTCAGATTCAGCTTTTCCCTTCTTCCAGCAGTGCTCTAGACGTCTCCTCCAACGCTTCATCCCCTGGAGCTCCTCAGTAAACCAAGGGGACCACCGGGGTTTGCGCACAGTGAAAGGTCGCAAAGGCACAACCGGATCCAGGGCCCCAGCGGCAGCATTATTCCACGCAGCCTCCAAGGACTCGGCCGAGCTGTGGATCAGGGAATCCAGAATCTCACCAAGCTCCCTCTGAAACCCAATTGGGTCCATTAGGCACCTGGGGCAGACCCACCTAGTCGGTGGTTTATAATGATTTATAAACCATTGCTTGCCCTGCCAGTGTTGGTTAGGATATGGCTTTCTCCTTGGTAGTGCCTTGATTAGAGTGTGGTTTTCTATTTCATTGTTTGTCTGGTGTTAATTTCCACTTATCCGGGTGTTGTTTGCTGGAGATGATGTGTTTTTTGTGTGATCTATTGTGTCCTTCTCAGTTTATTACTCTTTTGAATGGTGTGTAAATATAGTTTACTTCTATGCATTTATTGGTGGTTGATTTGTTTGAGTGCCAAGCTTCTAGGAATTCCCTAGTATTTTGGGATTTAGCTTCGTCAAATGCTTTAATAAGTTGGGTATTCAAAACATTTCAATAAGTTCAATAACTTACTAGATTGGGGTTGATAGCAGGTCAAACATCCCTACAAGCAGCTCAGTGAGCAAGAACAGCACTGTGGTGTCCATGAGTAAAAGTCTTTCTGGACATAAGGAGAGATGTTTGGATTGCCCACTTTGTGCTCTAGAAGACTTGTTCCTCCCAAGGTGATCACATGAATTTAATTTCTTGTGATCAATTGCAAGTTGAGCAGCTCAGGAACTGAAGGATTTACCATATGCCCTTAACTACTGTATAGCCTTAATTGGACATCTCACTGGCAAAAACCTTACTTCCGTAAACACTTTATGACTTAATTATTTTACAACCTAGCAGAGATACTCTGAATGGCAATGAAAATCAAAGTGAGGGCATTCTTTTTTTGAATTTAAGAGAGGGGTTTTGTGGAATGCTATTTTAAAGGGTTTTTATTTAAAAGCAAAAGGGTTATTAGAATTGGAATCCAAGGAAGTTTTAAACAGAGAAAGTGGACAATGATTAAAAAAACCAGAATAAATATTTTTTTCTAAAAAAAATGAAAATAGCAAAATTAATTAGAATAAGAGACTAGATCATTGTGGGAATGCTAATTGTTCATTAAAACAAGAGGATAAAGAAAATATGAGCTAAACAGTGAGAGTAACTATGGAGCTAATTGGGACCTTAAACTGGTTTTCACTTGGAAAGTGGGGAGTATGAAGTATGAACCAATAACACCCCCTCCTCATTTCATGCAATTCTATTACTATTAAGAATTTAAAAATAAGAATATGAAAACCAATCACCAATTTAGGTTAATATTTTTTTTATATTTTGTTTTGGCTAGAATTTCAATGTTTTATGTTCAATACATTCCCTAGTTAAATGTTACTTTGTATACCTGAAATTATAATTCTGTAATTAGAGCCTAATTGATTATACTCTATCATTAGCCTGCATCAGAATTTGTGATTAATACAATATATTTGTAAAACCAGTTAAAAATTCATATTTGTCCTGTATGGTTAACTTCCCCAACTCCTCAATTAGGATGTCCACATATTAGAAGAACACCCAGGATGGTGAAAGTATTTGGAAGGAAGAAACGTCAACAGCGAAAGACTTCTTGCATAAGAGGAATCACCTTTGACTTCTCACTTTGTATCTCATCTCTTCCCTTCAGTACTTTGTAATCTAAAAACAGCATATCACAACATCTTTCTCAAGAGTCAGACTTCTGTGGCCCTAGGACTGCTGGAATTCCCCCATGACCATTTCAGGGGTCCAAGAAATCAAAACGCAGATGATCTTTTTTCATACATTCATTAGGAATTACACTTCGAAAAAGAAACTGCCTGCATTTTATACTTTGTGATCCAACTGTTCATCCATTGTTGAAAAAGACATATTTGGGGGAAAGCTAAAGGATTAAGGGGACTGGGTATTCTTTACTTAAGAGCAACTTACGTAATCAGTGTGCAAATAAAGAAAAATGTCTGTTTTGTTTGTGCCTATAGAAACTCTATGTTCTTGAAATTGAAACCAGTAGCATTTAGAAATGTCTTTTGATTAACTTGGAGACCTCTGTAATCTCATGAGAATCCTTATTAACCTATTAACATGCTTCTTTTATACCGCAGCCTGAATGCCATTAAAGATTCTAGGCATGTGAGTCTGCACCTGAAAATAAAACCAAAAGAATAATTAGATTTTTTAAGACTGTACCCATTTTAGGCAACAATATTTTTTTACTGTTTATTTTTGTCACATTGGAAATAACCCATTCCTGAAAACAAATGGCATTTGCTCTCCTAACTATGGCTTAACTTCCTTCCCCTGTATATAGGGCCTTGTGGTTTACCCTATTTTTCCCCCATATATCCTGGTAAATTTAATCAGTAGGCAAAACATTATTTCTTCTTTTAAAAATGATTGATTAGCTACCTTGTTTTTTCTAAGCTTAAAAGACATTATATAAATTATTTTGGAAATAGAGAAATAAAAACAATTTAACAACTTTTATCACCAGGATTTCCGTTTTGACTTTGGTGAAGCTGGATGCTGGGTATACAACCTCTGTGGATCTGCACCAGGCTTCCTCACCCGAGGACTCCCCAAGGAGCCTAAGTCTCCTTTGAAAGGCAGTGAAGTGAGGGGGAACAGTTTAACAGGTCAAGGGGAGCTGCATCTCCCCTTTCTGAGCAGATATCTCTGTAGCTGACAGTGGACAAAGCGGGGCTGAAATGGCCACCATGAAGCCAAAGCCACTCTGGACTTAAGATTTGTGCTGGAGAGTGCTAGAAGACAGTGTGGAGCCTGTAGCGGGTGAGAAAATTGTTTTTATGGTGGAGATGGCCCCAGGAAGCTAGTGGATCTGAAAGTGGCTCCAAAATTTTGATAGTGGTGGTTTCGATTTGAAAGAGCAAAATATTGGACTTGAAAGAGAGAGTGTTTCTGACTGATGTGAGGGCAGAGCGTCTTCCATGCAAGTAGAAAAGAATCGAGAGATTGAGTCTGAGACATTTCTGTAATTAATTTGAAAATGGAGGCAAGATTGGATGAAGCATTTGATGAAATCTTTTTTGTACTGCAGAGACTGATGGAACTAGAATCTGAGATAATATAGGAGGATACAGAAAATAATACTGAAAATGAAACAAATGGCAATGATGAGATGATGAGAAGGAAGTGACATTGGAGACAAAGAGTCAAATTGAACCAGCACAGCAAATCAAAGATCTAGCATAGCAATTAAAGGATGAACAAAAAAGAAGAAAAAGCTTTTTAAGGGTGAAAAAATTGGACAAAATGGAAAAGATGTAAAATGGAATCCTAAATAAAATAAAGAAAGGTTGGAGTGTAAAGGACGCAAGAGAGCCGACATCGCAGAGGAAAACACAAACTGGGCAAGTGCATCAGATAGGAAGCCTGGAGAAGCAGATGGATGGTGGTCAAAAATGGGGAAACAATGGACTTAAACAATTGATGGAACAACAAAATGGGGGTAGAGAACAAGATGGAAAGCATGGGAGTAAGATTAGAAGACTGTTATTGATTGACTCGAAAAGGAAAAGGGATGATAGCTAAAGGGTGTTAAAACATGGAGGGAAAAATAAAATAACAAGAATGTACAAATAAAAGGAAGAAGGGTCAGAAGCTATAGAAGCTAAAGTAATTATATCTTATACACAATTTACACATTATATTTTCTTAAATAATGAATTAATACTAAGATTATTATATTGAATTAATACTATGATTATTATTGTATTATTATATTGATGAGAAGTAGGGAAGATACGGAATATAATAAAAGGGAGATGGTAAAAGGGGGAAACAAATGAATTATTTAGAAATGAAATTGGAATGAATAAATATCAATAATACTGAAATGTAATTACATTTGTATAAATAGAGAAATGTTATTTAGAATTAATCTCCTATTTTATATAGGAAATATGATAAATATTATAACTGATATTTAAAAATGAAGAATAAAGAAATGTTTACATTTTGATATAACAGTAGTTTAAAGTTAATTGAGATGGTAAATAATGTTAAAATGATTTGGAATGAATTATGTAGAAAAGGAACTGGAGTGAATAATAGTGGAACCTAATTATATTTACACAAGTAAATTAACTAGAACTGATTATTTGCTATTTAGAATTATTTTTTTTAATCTTGTTGAATAAGCTGTATAAATTAAAAATGTGATAAAGTTTGCAAATGATGTTTAATAAGCATGAGATGTAAACAAAATAAGTTTACCAAATTAATTTGGTCTGTAAAAAATGGAGAAGTGTTCTACATAATAGAGAAAAGCCTAGATTCTGATTCTTAAGAGATGTTTAAAGAAGATAATAAGGATGATTTTCAATTTGGAAAATGTGATAGAAATTTATGACGCATCTGATAGAATTGACGATTGAAACCCAAAACAGCTCTGTTTGTATAAGAATTTATGTATTTAAAGAAAAATAATAAAAAAACATTAAAAAAGTGTTTATCATAAAAAATTATGCATCTGAAGTATAATTTGCACTTAGCAGCTATGCCTTCAAACTGAACCAGACTTCATTCAATAAACCAACATGGACTAAGCTCTTAAAGTTTTTTTAAAAAACAACAATAGAAAAGCAAACAAGGTGAAAAGTGCTCTCTTGCCAAAAGACTTTTTTTTAAAAAGAATGTCCTTGCTCTATGATCATATATAACTTCGAACTCAAATGATTCTGACAAATGATAGGAAATAGGATTTTTATACCTTGTTTGTTCTCAGCTTCCTAGAGTTTACAAACTGGTACAGAATTTTGTTCTCAGATGTAAACTTTGGACTAAGCTGCCTGGAATCACCGCGAGTTGGGTGGCTATATAATTTTTTTTACTAAATAAATATATTTTCAGTCTGCCCAGAGATGTTATGGCCCAACAAACAATAGCCAACAGTATGTGTAAGACCTCCACATACATTGCTGTGGTTCACTTAACAGAAAACCTTGCCTGACAAGTGTCTCCTGTATGCTTGCAAATGTAGCTTATTGTTGTCTCATTAAATGACAGTGTAACTGAAATTGCGAGGATCAACGTCCAGAATTTTTACAACTCTTCTTTAAATATGTGCTTCCTGTTTTTCCTCTTAAATGTGCCCAGGAGATTGCCGTTCTATAACAGTTTCCTATAATTGCTTTCCCTCCCCCTCCCACATTTCCTTCAATTTAAACTGTTTCAGCTGCAGCAAAGTCCTCTCTGCACGGCTGCTCACACAGACCCTGTTCCAAAGTTGGTTTTGTTCCATTCCTAAGCTTACCCAAAAATGTATATATTCTGAGATATAAATACTTCTCTCTGTTGGCTTCTCCATTCCCTAAGCTGCTTTCTGCTGAGGGAAGGATCAGGGTTTGGCCTTGGGTGTCTATGAATTTCGTTGTATGTGTATACAGTGTATATATGTACAATGACAATAAATTGTTATTATTATTAATCTCCCCTTTAAGGACATAAGGGGAGCCCTGTTGCAACAGGCCATATGGCCATCTTGTCCCACATTTTCTGACAGATGGTGGCCACCTGAATGCATTATGGATGCTCATCAGCCTGGATTCTACTCGTCAGTACTTAAAGGCTGCTGCCCACAATCCAGGCACTACTAAGTAACAGCTATCAGTATTAGCAGTCATTGGTAGCCTGATAGTCTGCCAGGGAATTGTGCAGCCGGTGACCAGATGGAGTCGGAGCCGCTGATACAAACTTGTAGCTTTGTAAATAAATATATTTTACATTTATATTTACGAGATAGTCAAGCACATCACTACATCATGAGGTAAATTACAGAATAGCATACAGAGCACACAGAAGAAAAAAAGTTGGGAAAAAGGGAAATGCCCCCTTCTAACCCAGCAACCAATCATAATGTAGATTGTCTCATGCAGGAGCCCACACTCTTCAACCAATCAACTGAACTGTGTGTTCTGGCCCACTATAAACTTTACCGGTTCAGCTATTAAATATCTTAACATGGTCCATGAACCTGACTAGGACTTCTTACTGTTCAGCAGAGAAATTGAAACAGTTCTTTGCTCCTGCCTTCCTTGCTAAGGACAAAGGACAGATGCCCAGGCTTTGAATGAGTTTTTCAGGATGAAGATCAGATATATACAGATAACATAATATTGAGTCATAGCCTAAACTGACAAATTAAAAATAAATAGACCTATGAGATGAGATGCATCCATCCAAGAGTCAAAAATGTAAGTATGAAGCTACTGCTCTTTCCATAGAATTATGAAACTTCTCGTTAATATTAGGAGTTATTCCCAAATGCTGGGAAATAGTGTGATCCCAATTTTTAAAAAGAAACTGAGAACAAAACGTTATCAAGCCTACGGATAACCTGCTACTTTCCTATCTTCCTTTGGTTTAAACAGATCATAATGCCAGATTATTAACAACATTTATGCCATGACCTTTTAATGATTTTAATTATTTGTTTTATTGTATCAATTCAATTATAGTTTTTCTTTAGTTTATTTGTGTTTGCTGCCCAGAATATTTCAGAATTGGGATTGGCTAGAAATACAAATAAACAAATTAGCCAGCAAGCACTGATTGAATCAGTAAATACAAAGTATAATGGGATTATTTGCATACCAGATGCTCTATAAACAGATTCATGTATGTATGTATGTATGTATGGATGGATGGATGCATGCATGCATGCATGCATGCATTACATTTTTATGCCGCCCAACTCCCAAAGGACAACAGAGATAGCAATAGCACTCAGGTGTTATACACTGCTTATCAGAGCTTTACTCCCCAAGTGGTTAAAGAATCATCATATTGCCCCGAAACAATCTGGGCCATCATTCTACTGACCTTTAGAAGGATGGAAAGCTGAGTCAACCTTGAGCCTGGTGGGATTCAATCCGACAACCCGCTGAACAAGTCAGCAGAGATAGGCTGCAGTGCTGCATTTAACCACTGCGCCACCGAGGCTCTTGATTTAAATGAATCGTCATTGGAAAAGGACTGTTTTGTTTCCTATAGAGTACAGGTATCTCTGGCTCCAAGAAGCAACAGATGGCTAACATAGTTTTTGTTGCTCAAAACAATTTGAATAAAGATCCAACTTAATTAACTCTCTATCCAATTTCATAACAATGGCTTAAAACAACCAGGGAAAATGAAGTTCTTTCTTCAAGTCCTGCCATGTATATAGACAGCATTTTATGTTCCAGGTTTAATGTTCCAGGTAACATATTAATCTCTTTTACATATTTGGAAAGTCAGCATGATAATAGACATTGGATTAACCATGTTGCATTGAGAAAAATGATGCCTTCTATTTAATTCAAATGTTCAGTGCTTATGATAAAGTCGAAATTTACAGTACATGCTAGAGAATACAGCAGGATTACTTTTCAAGGTAAGAATTTGAATCTTTAAGATAAAAGATTAAGGTCTATGTGGCTGGAGTGAAAAGTACATATGATGGCACCCAAGTTAGAAAACAGTATATGACAATTTGGAAGGCATTTAAAGTATTAAAAATGGCTTTTCTTAGTCAACTAAACTGCTATGAAATTCCCATTAGATTTTTTTTACAGCAAGAGTAATTTTTGAGTCAAATCAGATTGGAGAAGTGAGTGCTGAGAAGGCAATGTGAGAGTCTTTATCAGATTTTTTTACTCATTCAAAAAGGCACTGACTGTATGATGTGTGAACATATTCCTGAGAAGAAATCCTGCAAGGTAAACTTCGCAAGCAATTTTAAGAAAGCTAATTTGCTACTTTTTCCATATCCATCACTTTTTTAAAAAGTGTTTTTTGTTTCCTTCCCATTCTCAGATAGGGTTATTGAGCTGCTTCTGCTACAAAAATCCACATATAATAGATTCTGACTCTCTGTATCCTAGGCTAATTCTTAGAAGAGTGGAGTGTGGCCTGTAACACTGACAAGAGGTGTGGTTGACTTGATAAAATGCTCATCCATTTACACGAGCTCTGGTTTGCCTGGAAGCAAAATCTGTACAGGGGAGAGCTCAACCTACATTCACAAATGAGCCCAAAATTTCCACTGCTAGGCAAGACAGCTTACAAATGTGTTTTGCCCCATTTTATTATCTTTTTAGCCACAATTTCTGTGAATCACTGTAATTGTTTAGTAACATGGTTGTTAAGTGAATCAGGCTTCACCGTTGGTTTTACTTGTCAGAAGGTAGCAAAAGGTGATCACATGACCCCAGGACACTGCAACCATCATAAATACAGGCCTGTTGCCAAATGTCCAAATTTGATCACGTGACCATAAGATGCTGCAACAGCCATAAGTGTTAAAAAATGGTCAAAAGTAACCTTTTTCAGTGTTGTTGTAACTTCAAATGGTCTCTAAATGAATGGTTGTAAGTCAAGGACTATCTGTATTGTCACAGTACATGCTCTGGGTTTTTTTTTTGAGAAGACAAATTAGAAGGCGCTACTTTTTGAGTGCCTAAAAAGATGTATATATACAGATAATCCTCAGTTACAGTCGCAATTGAGCCCAAAATTGAAACATTGAGTTTTCCCCATTTTATGACTTTTCTTGCCACAGTTGTTAAGGGAATCACTGCAGTTGTTAAGTTAGCAACATCGTTGTGAAATGAATCTGGCTTCCCCATTGCCTTTGCTGGTCAGAAGGTCACAAAAAGTGATCCCATGAACCTAGGACATTGCAACAATCAAAATTATGAAATATTTGCCAAGCAGCTAAATTTTGATCATGTGACCATGGTGCAATGGCTGTAAGAATGAAAAACCATCATGTCATTTTTTTCAGTGCCATTGTAACTGTGAATGGTCACTAAATGAACTGTTGTAAGTCGAAGACTACCTGTATATGGAGAAGTCTGTGGGTATTCATGAACTATGGCACAAAGCTAAAGAGTCATCCTAACATACATACATAAGCACTAACCCATACAAGATCAGGATGTGGTTTAGGTTTAACTCTAAGGTCGACAATGGAATCCAGATGTCAGTTGCCCAAGCAAGCAGTTATAATCTGGTGGAAATCTGACATCAACAAACTAATATCAAGGCCTTCCAACCTTTTGAATTGCCTGTTATCTTGATGTACTCAAATGCAGCTGGGTTGGTTCTCAGAAATGAGCCTAATCTGGTTTCTGTTTGGCAGTTACTGTGCTTCAGCTATTCAGCATATTGTCCTGTTTGAAGGGCAGCTGGGTCCAAATTCAAGTAATAGCTTTCCCCACCACTTAAGAAAACTGCTGTATTTGATAATGCACAAATAGCACTGCCCAAGCTAAACAGGATTTTGAAACTTAATTTTATACTTCCTTTTGCTAAAATAATCTCTTAAAAACTCAAGTGCAGAACTGATTTGGTAACAGTTATCCCACTAAGCACTTATCTTATCTTATAGTGATATAAAAAAGACCTTTAAAACCTTAACATCCTCTTCAAAGGTTGCATGGGATATGCACTCAAAGGATACAGAATAGACTGGGCAGTGCTTTGGATTCAAACGCAAAGACATGTAACAATTGTCAGCAGCTCCTCAAAGCAGCTGCATCTTTTCACACAATCATGTTCATGCTACCCTTGCATCCGTATGCACTTTGAACCACCTTCTTTGCTTTGACACTGAAGTACTGCTAGAGGTGGAATAAAATGTAACACATATTTTAATTACTTAAAATATCTGCTCCCATGATGCACTTATATTCAGTCAGCCACTAATCCAATCAAATTTCTCAAAGCACAAAATTGTATTAATTGGCCCAGTATCATCGTATAAGGCAGTATTTTTCAACCCTGGCAACTTGAAGATGTGTGAATTTCAACTCCTACAATTCTGGTAGGGGAATTCCGGAATTGCTGTCAGCACATCTTCAAGGTGTTAAGGCCGAGAAACTTTGTTTAGGGAATACAAACCCTCTCCCCCATTTTCTTCAGGAAGTGATAGTATTCTATGAGCATCTTCATTAACAGAGTTCTGGCAAGGCTCTTCCCATTGGACAGGCAGCTAGGAGTAGATGTGATGCCCCAGTCAATCATTCTCTAGCAAATATATGCCATGTTGCTGGCTTCGGCAATGAATTCTGAAATTGTGAGGTTTGCTTTTTCAGCAAGGAGCACCTGAATGGATTTTGGGGCTCTTATAGCATAATTTACTGGCTTGAGGTTAGTGAAACTCTGTGCAAGGCTGGGAATCAGCAATGTCCATGGTGGTGGAGGTGATAATAAGTATCAAGATGGCAGTCATAACTATATGAAGCCTCAATTCTTTCTATGTGCAATGTTTATTTTTTATTAATTAATTATTTAGGTAAATTTATGTAGTTGCCCTTCTCATATGACTCTGAGCAGTGTACAACGTTAAAAATAGCAATTGAACTTAAACTTATATATGGTACTGCTTCATGGTGCTTTATAGCCCTCTCTAAGCAGTTTATAGAGTCAGCATATTGCTTCCAACAATCTAGGACTTCATTTTACTGACCTTGGAAGGATGGAAAGGATGAATCAATCTTCAGTGAGAATCAAAATCCTGGCAGTTGCTAGAACTAGACTGCAATACTGCATTCTAATCATTGTGTCACCATGGCTCAGTGTGACGGTCATTAATTTGTCAAAAATACAAAAACAATATCACAAAATAAGCAAACCAAATCAAATCAATTCAAACCTTTATTGTCAATGCACAGCATCTGTACAATAAAATTGAATGAGCCCCCCCTTGGTGCAGCCCCCCCCAAACACAAAATACATATCAATAACTCAATAAATGAAAGAAATAGAAATCCCTAAACCAAAATAAGTAATAACTAACATACATTCTCATATGTATGTAACATTGTATTATATTACACCGGTATGAACATGTTGCACATTGCGCTGGGCCTGCAAGTCTATCATATTAAACCTAATTGTGGTATTATGTTACATTCAGAAGTCTGACAGCCCATGGATAAAAGCTATTTTTCAGCCTAATCCTTCAGATGGCTATGCTTCTATATCCTCTGCCCAATGGTAGTGCTGACCAGAGTGTGAATCACCCCTGAGGATTTTCCTCACTCTATTGAGGCACGGGTCCTGGAGATTTCATCCAGTGGTGTCAGGGGACAGTCCATAATTTTCTGTGCTGTGCTCATCACCCTCTGTAATGGCTTTCTGTCCGTGGCTGTTAAGCCAGCATACCATACCATAACACAATATGTAAGGATGCTTTCTATCGTAGACCGGTAAAAGGAAATCATCAGTCATTGTTTCACCTGATTTTTCCGCAAGACTCTAAGGAAATGAAGTCTCTGTTGAGCCTTCCTGACCACCTGGATCATGTTATTTTTCCAGGTGAGATCTTGGCTAAGGTGCACTCCCAGAAATTTGAAAAAGGAGACCCTCTCCACACAGCCCCCCCTTGATGTAGAGGTTCATAATATCATGTATTTATTTAATATCAGAAAATAACCCAAAAGGTGACAAAAATTAAGAATCATTTTAAAAAGCACAATCTGTGGGCAGAGCACTCAGTTTATCTAGCAATGGAGCCCACTGCAGGCTTCAGACACCCATGCTACAAGAAGAGGTGCTATATCGTCAAGTTGCTTCAGCAAAGTGAGGGCCAATCAAGTATCTGGGAAGATGATACTCCCAAAGGACAGGTGCTGCAGCAGAAAATTGACCCATATACAAAGATGGACGACTTCAGTGTTGACTTTTGTGACCCTCCCTCAATGAACACCCCTACTGGGCATGAATCATTTTGAATTTTGCTTCTGATTTTCTTTGTTTATCAACTTCTTAACATACAATGTATAGTCAATACAATTCTTTGGTCTTTTCCCCCCGATCCCAACATTTGATGGATATTTTCAAGTGTTTAGGGGCTTTTTAATGTTTCTCTTACTCTTCCCTGTCTTGCTCATGCCTTCAACAAAACAATTACTATGAATATGTGTGTATTTATTTTACACAACTATCCATATAAATGGCTCAGCAGGTGGCACTGTCTGGCTGACCTTAGTCTTGGTTTGAAAACTAAGCAGGGTCATCTCTGGACAGTTTTGGATGGGAACAAATCAACATGGTGGAAGAGAGTGAATTGTGTTGGTATTGTCAAGAAAACTACATTGACATGACCTAAAACAAGGAGTTCCATTTGACTCAAAGGAGAATTTATTACAGTCAATTTACATCTTTTTATATTTTTTTCAACAAGTACAAAATGTAAAGATAATTGTTTCACTTAATTCAAACATTTAGTCTTCTTTGCCTTGTGCAGCCTGTTGATTTACTTCAAATCTTCTCAGAAGAATTAAAGGAGGTCTCAAAGCCGATTTTGAGGGCAAATACTGAGTTTCAGGAGAAAAAGAGATACATCTTATTTAGTCTGTTGATTTGACAGGTCTTAAAATTGTACAGTACATAAATGAATTGACAAAGCTAGCTGAAATTGTGTCTAGTCATACATAGACACAAATATAAACATTCCCATAGCCAGTATCACAAAACGTACTGCCAATTACATAGAGCAAACACAGCTAATGTCATAGAGCAAGGAGAAGCTATTTATCTGTCGGTCTGTCTGTCTCTATCTTCATCATCCCTCCATCCACCCACCCGTCCATCCATCCTATGCCATTTTGGTGGAAAAGAAAAATATTCCTTTTTTCCTGAATGTTCTGAAAAGCTGGTATCTTTTCAGTAATTTTTAAAAGTGCATGTGCACACATGTAATATATTTATGTGCAGATTCAGAATAACCCAGCTGTTTGGGGGAAGGAATTGGAGAATTAATCAGTGCCTCTGCTCCTGTCAAAACCAGCTTGCTAAAATCCCATAGAGGGAAAGTGCTCAGAAACATTCAGTCCTTGGGGAGATCTGAACTTCGGTTTTGGATCTTTCTGCCAAAAGGGATTGTCTCATTTCAGAGGAACAAAACCAATGGATGAAAAAGAAATAACACATAGGATGGTGACATCATCTGGATGTCACCATCTGTAAGAACTGTGCACATTTCATGTTGTCTTCAAATTACCAAAAAGCCAAGGCTTAGATTCAAACTGCCAGATCACAAATGAAATACAGCTCTGTTTCCTACACCCTCCTTCTGTACCAAGAAATCAAATCAACTCCAGAAGATTAGGGATCAACTGGAGTAGGAGGTCATGGGGACAGAAGCCGCTATTAATAGATCAAGAGAATCACTGAAAAGCTCCTTCTCTTTCATGTGTGGGTGATATACTTGGACCAAAGGGACATGAAATGTGTTTGTTTGGAAAAGTTCATCCATTGCTACTTTTTAAAATAGTAACTACTGCACTTTACCAACCACAAGCCAAACATTCAATATTTTTGTTTTTGTTTTAAGCACAAGGATTTGTTCTTTTGGCATGTTGAATTAGGAAGGGGTTATGTTTTTTTAGTGGATTACAAATCAATCGCTTTAATCACACCTACTTCCCTGCCTGACAGCTACCATTTACTTGGAAATAAATAAATGTATTGACTGTAAAATGAAAATTACTTCCATGTGAGTTTTTGTTCAAGCTTTCAGTTGCACAAAGAAAAAGTGAAGAAACTTGTGATATGGTGCATGGAACTTCACACAAAATGTTGTTTATATACAGTAAATAATTTATCTAGGGGGGAAAATGAAGTGGCTGAAGGTACCAGTGAACCAATGTAATTTTTTAAAAAATTCTCACTTTCCAGTTTTGAAGAAGGCTGATACAGTAGCATTTCAGCTCATCACCCAATCTGGATCTGACTTTGTAGATATTTTTTTTTAAAAAAAGACTAGAATGAATCCTTATATTTCACTGAAAGTATAGACACCCACTGAGTCAATGTCACAGACTACATTATCAAGCATCTTTTGGTTAGCCAATTTATGGAACAGAGGACCTAAACCCTTCTTGTATTGTCAACTCTCCCTTGCTTTAAGCAACCAGACATAACCCTTTCAGTAACTAGAAAACACCATGGAGAGTAGCTGCCATGAGAATAAATGAAGTGAATACACAGCCATTAACAGTCATTAACTTTTAAGATATGCTGGTCCAACACAAAAGTTCTTTTAAATATCACTGTTGAAAATGTGTTCCTGAATGGTTAATACATAAATATTGGAAACCTTCTTCCCACAGAGTTTGTTAGAATGTTTGTAAAGTATCGATGCTTGCAGTACCATTCCTGAGTACAAGACTTTAGAAGACAGATTAAAAGAACCCCACCAGCTAAAAACAGGAATTCCTTTTATTTGCTTTCTCTAATCCAGCTTTCATGCATTAAGTTTCCAAACCTATAACCTATTACTTTGGCCTTAGTTTTGTTAAATTTAGTAGGATTTACTTTTCAGGAGAGACGTAGATAGCAAAGAGCCCTTGGTGCTCTCTGAGCTTTGTTTTCATTTCATTACCAGACTAGGTAACGTCTTCAGTGCTAGAAAGGAGTGGGGTTTCAGCCACTGTATATACATAAACAGAAAGCAAAGCCCACTCTCTTGTAGGAGATATTATACAACCTGACAACAAAATGTGTCACACAAAAATGTGTGCCTACACTGCCCCCAATGTGCCTCTGGGTGGCAGCAGCTGTGTAAGGCTTCACCCTGGCACCTGTAGGGGGAGATGTTGTCTTACTTCTACAAAAGGAGCACACATGCTCCTCCACATGTTCATTCTGTACATTCTGCTCTATGGCAATGTAGTCTCATCAGAGACATCCATTACTTTCTATTCTTTTATTAAACCTCTTATTGTTTGAACCTGACTCCAGTGTTATGTATCTGATCCTAAGATCCCAGCCTCCTCCACATTGACAAAATGTCTATAAGCAAACAAGCAAGCTCAGAGAGCACCAAGGACCCCTTAGTTCAATTCTAAGGTACACATATCCTCTTCTATTGGTACTGTACATAGATTACACTCCTTGAATGCATTTATAATACACTATAAAGGAAAAGGAATGTAGTGAACCTTTCTTCAAGGTAGAAAATGCTCTGTGTATACATGCAAGATTTTGCAACGCCAGACACTGTGCGACAATCCATATACCAGTACATACCGCATAAAGTGATTGATCAGAAGAAGCACACCAGTGCAAAATAAAGGTAGGCTTGCTTAAACTAAAGCTAAGAACATTATTTTAATTAATACATTAATGATATTAAATAAGATACCAATTCATGGTGTGTGGTTGTTAAAAGTCACAGCACAATGTCGAAGCATTGTCTCATTAGACACAACCTGTCCTTTTTCTTGATCATCATACACTCCCATCCCATATAAGCAATATGTATCTGAAGCTCTGTCTTCCATTTCAAATTCTGAACAAGAAGTCACTCCTCACTCATTTTTGCAACTTGACTTTGTAGGGGAAAAAGACAGAGATAAATCCAGAATGAGTTGACTTGACTGATTCTTGGTTCTGCTGTTACATCTGCTGTAATCTCATCACTCCTAACAGATCATTGTGTCAACTAGCTGCGCCTTTTATTGTCATAACATTTGCATTTTTCATCCATGTGTTGGAATAAACACATCCTTCGGCTGTTCATGAACAGGCAAATATTTCAATTTGGCTGAAAAATAGGCATAGAGACAGCCTCCAACTTTTCGTTCCCTGACTACCACATATTCTGCTGGAAAGTCTATGGTGAAATGTTTGTATTGGTTGGGATGAAACACCAGAAGTCTCTCTCTGACCCAGGACCCTGTTTTGTTAGATTGTGTGGAAAATTGCATGAATCTTTAAACTAAATTTGGTAATCTTGGGGAAAGTAAAGAACAGGTCTAGGTACAGACACCAAGTCTTTCCAGGTCCAAAGTTTCTGTCTGGTTTTTTTAAAGACCCCACAGATGTTTTTATGCATTTTTAATGCATTATGACAAATGTAGGTCAGATTGATTAGTCAATTGTAAGTAAAATATGCACTGAAACTGAATCACAATATTCAGTATTGTGATTCTGTTTCAGTGCACATTTCACTTACAATTGGCTAATCTATCTGACCTATATTTATGCAAAACCAAATGATAAGTCATGCTCCAATTTGCCTATTTCTAAAGGCAAAATTAATGGATATTTAAATGTGAACCAAACATACTTCTCTCTCTTCCTTGAAAGCAGTTCTTCATATTTTTCATTAAAGGCTTTCTCCAATAAATCTGAGTTTAAAAGAAAAACAAGATGTAGACAATCGGATAGTGGGACATCTGCATTTGAAATATGAGCTATATACCGCTGGGTAACAAACTGAGTTTAATATAAAGAGTGTGAGCTGTTTGTCTGCTTTATTGAAGATTAAGCCTTTTAGTCACTTAGAATTACATTTTAGAAATGATCTCATGAGAATGACCTGGTATGGCTCTTGAGAAGTTCTTAACTGTGAGGCCTTGTGATGACTTATCTCTGGAATCAGCTTCCACCCACCACCCCCTTCAAAATCCAGACGGTTTTTCCATCATTGCTGGGGAATCTCTTCCTATTCTCTCCAGGCAGGAAGTTTCAAAGAGGAAATTAGTGTTCGTCTTAAATAAGAGGCAAGATAAGTGTTCTTTTATTGATCCCTTGGTGGTCTGACTCATAAATTCTAATTGGGATTGCCAGAAAACTCTCTCTCTCTCTCTCTCTCTCTCTCTCTCTCTCTCACACACACACACACACACACACACACACACACACA
>JANHGC010002773.1:26138-43245 GCA_027560395.1 Boaedon fuliginosus | reverse complement strand
TATTTTATTGTATAGGTTGTATTGATTTTATTGTATGTTTGCCGCCTCGAGTTCCCCCGGAAGGGGTGAAGAGAGGCAGGGTATAAATCTAATAAATAAATAAATAAGCCGCACAAAGCAGGAGAACCATTTGTCTTAAAAATAAACCTGAAAAAGAGCCAGGTTATGTTTAATAAATTCACCAAAGATAGGTAGGTAGGTAGATTGTATGTATGTTTGTTTGTATGTATGTATGTATGTACTTATGTATGTATGCATGTATGCATGTATGCATGTATATCTGAGAAGAACTAGTTGTAGTAGACAATTACATATACTTTGGCCAATGGATCTCAAAGGAAGGAAATACAATAAAAGAAATTGAACAATGTATTAAATATGGTAGGCAGGCATTCAGCAAGCAAAGCATACTTTTCAAGAACAACCTTCCCAACACCATGCCTGAAGAGAAAAGTTTTTGATCAGTATGTGCTACTTGTTCTAACGTATGCTGGTGAAATAATAATAATAATTTATTAGATTTATACCCCGCCTCTCTTCACCCAAAAGGGGAACTCGAGGCGGCTAATATGGATACTAGCCTCACAATTGATGCAAAAGCTACAAGGGGCAGAAAGATACATGCTCAGCATTACAAGACAAGATAGAAAGACTTGCACATGGATTAGAGAAGAAGAGAATGGATGGATTAGAGAAGTATGCAATATCATTAATAGACTAAAAGAATTGAAATGGAAATGGACTGGTCACATAGCTGGGGCAGGTTACTCCTGGGTGAGACGGTTCCTCAGACACCCTGGTTATGACTTAAAGCAACATATCACTACAGAAATAAAGTGAGACTTCTGTGTATCTGGGATGTGTAGTGAGGTGGTAGCCGGCACTATTTAAATGGTTAAAATGTGAAAGCCTGGAACTCTAAAAGGAATTCTTAAAAATAGGGGAATGGGCATTAAAATAGCAAATGCCATTCAGTATAAGTAGTAGAAGAAAAGTAAAGTAATGCACATGGAGACAAAAAAACACACCTTCATATATATATGTTGATGAGATCTGAGCCCCTGGGAACTGAAAAGAAAAGACAATTTAAGGGCTGTGACAGATAGTTGAATGTAAATACTAACTCAGTATGGGGGCCCTTTGTTAAAAGCAAATTCTATCCTGGGGTTAGAAAAGAAAATTTAAATAAAATTACCACCTGTCATTTTTATCATTCATTTTATTGATATGCCATTCCTCATCTCAGAATGAGCCCCAACATAATGCCTTTATAGAAACAGATGATGTCTTTATCTGGAATATTTCTACCATAATGACACCCCAACGTGACTTTATACAGCTGCAGAAGAGTTACTATAATGATAAAAAGAGCAGGGCAATTCTACAATAAGAGAAAGTTAGATCTGAGACTTGTTTAGCTTAGGTGGGGGAAAGACAACTGTAGCATAGGTATGGTAGGGAAAAAGTAGTTGTGGAAACATTTTCTTTTTCATACTACTAGGACTAAGTCATACTACTTAGGACTACTAAGTCAAATATGGCAGATGGATGATGGCCTCTATCCTGACATCTTTTAAAAAAGAATGAATAATTTCTTATGACAAGTTCAAATCCATGAATGACTTTAGTCACAGCCTGCTCTGTACTGTTTGCAAAGGCATTATTATATTCTGAATATTAATTACTACATATACAGTAGCTATTATTCTCATGCTCATGTTTATGGGCATCAATACTTGAAAAATAAACGTGATGCTCCAAGTTTCCTTAGCCTCAACATAGCACCTAATAAACAGTGGATAGGTAGGAAGATATATCTAAACAATATCTCTGAATGCAACATGATTCAAACAAGCGGCTACCTTTAACATGAAGCATTTTCTTTCCTTCTTTAAATGGGAAAATCCACTTGGGAATGTACAGTGATACTATAGTTCATTGAAAGATTTGTTTATGTATTTATTAAATTTATACAGCCACCCAGCCCATACATGTGATTCAGGGTGTGTGTGTGTGTGTGTGTGTGTGTGTTGCAAACTGGAGATCATGAAGTTTTTTGCAAACCCATCAGATATTTCCAGTATGACATAAATAATCCAATTACCTTCTTGGAAACATTGGAAACAATGGCTCAGTTAACATAAATTTTTATAGCTGCTCCAAATTCAATAATTCAATCTTCTTACACCTGGAAATGCCATGGAGGGACTTTCTTTGGCTGCTATCTGAATCCTTGAAGAGTTCATGACTAAGCTGATATTTGAAGGGAATGTCCAAATTATCTTCAAGAACATGAATTCATACCAAATATCAAGGCAAAGAGGCAGTGTGTGTCTGACAAGCAGTCAATGGGGAAGCCAGATTCACTTAACAACTAT
Organism: Boaedon fuliginosus; assembly: GCA_027560395.1. Taxonomy (NCBI): domain Eukaryota; kingdom Metazoa; phylum Chordata; class Lepidosauria; order Squamata; family Lamprophiidae; genus Boaedon; species Boaedon fuliginosus. The sequence goes on along the minus strand of JANHGC010002773.1, from coordinate 40,867 downwards.
GTTACTGACTTAACAACTGCAGTGATTCACTTAACAGCTGTGGCAAGAAAGCTCTTAACATAGGGCAAAATTCACTTAACAACTGATTCACTTAGCCACAGAAATGTTGGGCTTCATTGTGGTCATAAGTTGAGGACTACCTGTATCATTTTATATTTTAAAACGGACACAACAAAGATAAATTTAGAAGAAATGTGAATGTTTGCTCTCTGAAAGGTTTACAGAATGCCTGGTGCTTTTAAAATTGCAGCCAATATTCATAAAAACTAAAAGCATTCAAGATAATAGGTGATAGTGTTCAACCGTTTAGCTTCATTTGGCTGACCTCCAGTGTTGAGAGTATATTGCTGATTTTATCTTCCAAGGTCTAAAGGTAGGAAAGATAAGCCATTACCTCTTACTCACCCAAGAAGCTGGCATCAGAAGAGAAATCTTTTGTTTGCAAACCCCTTTAGAGAGGTCATCATTAAAACCAGATCTTCCTCAGTAGGACAGATGTATTCTCCTGCTGAATATTATTAGTGCTCATGGCTTCTTTTCTAAAAAGAGTTACTTTCTGAACACTTTGGCACAGCAAAGTTGCATTAGAATGGCAAAGGGGTGCGCAGCTGTGGTTAAATGAGGCCTTAACACAACACACATCAGCACTATCGAAATACTGTACTGATGCAATCCTGTAGTTACTTACAGAGAGCTGCCACAGGATGTCAACTTCTGCCTCCAAAGGATCAAAATATGTATTTTAGAATTATAACTCAAGTCAGCATGGACGGTATAGGCAAGCTTAAAGTATAGTTGGAGCATCCTTGTATTATTAAATTGCCTTTGAGCCAAATTATTATAACGCAATAGCAAGTGTGTGTAACAGCATACGCACCCCTCCCAGTAAAATGCAGCTAAAGGATGCTGCAGTTATTTAAATTTTACCAGTAGTTTGCGTAAGAGCAAGTATAGTTATTATAGGAACTGTGAGGACTTGTTCCTTTCGCTTCTCAACATTTTTTCTCCTTCAGTATGTCTTCTTCAGGATACTTTTCCATGCCTGGAAGAGGGGTTTTTGTTTATCCCACACCCATGAAAAAGCAACAGGAGATTTAGAATTTTCTGCCCTGTAATAATTTGCCCTTTCAATCAATCAGTGTCTCACCAATCATCAACTGAAAAAACGTATTTTTCGTATCATAATAGGATATGAGAATTACTGGAAAATATGTTGACCACCCAAAAATTTGGATCTTCTAAAAACATTGTTCTAGAATGGATATAATTTGGGATCCAGTTGTGCAATAGAGGTTTGTTATATTCAGCATGCGTATGTGTCCAAGTGCTCCTGTGCTAAAGTTAAATGAAAACTTTCAAAAATGCCTACATCTTAAACTCATGTTGCCTCATCATAACATTTTGTGATTTAGGAAATGTTGCTATGAGGCTAAGCTTTCTTCCATGATGCCCAGATAGTCTCAGCATTCTTGGATAATAAGCCACACTTGAACCCACGCGTACACCATACTATATCTGTTATGTACAGCTTATCATGATGGTTTACTAACTGGGCTTGTAGTTTAGCATTAGATCTTCCCTGGTTGTTCTATACATCTGTATTCCCATTGATGCTCCTGTCAGTCACATCTAAACCTGTCACCTAAGTTACAAGGTACATTCTTGTACATCTGTATTTCCTGAATGGTTAATAGCTTTAAGTTCAGTAGCAGTTTTTTCCAAGAACTATAATTTATAGTTGATGTGCTCCACTTTCCTTTGATTAAACAATGTTATCTGTGAGGACTCTCGAAGTAGACATTCTTTGTAATAGATCCTGCCCTCTGAAATGGGGTTCCCCACCAAGATCTGGATGGTTCCCCACTCTGGTGTTGTTTAGAAGAGCTGTGAAGACTTGACTCTCCATCAAGGCCTTTGGTAAAGGAGTGTGAAACCCCTCATTTCATTGTGCTTCCTATCTTATTTCTTATATCTTTATTTTTTATTCTAACTTCTGAGATTATCATGAGCTGCCCAGAATCATTAAAAATCAAGTGGTATAAAAGTTTAATGAATTATTATATAAAATTATGAATTGAGAGGATGATAAATGAAATAGCTAATTTTTCCTTGAAGCTAGAATTTTCATGTTAAGAATTGAAAGTGTTCAATGGTGTCTTAAAATTTTTAGTTATTAAATAGAAAATGATAAAACATTTTTAAAAGGGTAACAATCCATGATCAGAATGAAACATATATATATATATTAAAAAATCTCATAGATATGCATACAAGTTATTGAACATTTTGCTCAGCAGGATTTCTTTCACTGAAAGTAATACTGAACAACCTTCAAGATTGGTACAAAACCTTAAACGTATCTCACTTAATTAAAAAAAATCAAAGTAAATATTATATAAAATTATGCCTCCATTTTTTCTTTTCATGGGCTGCATTATTCAGTAACAATAGGTTCAAGCTATTACTTCACAGTTTGAAACTGGAAAAAGATAATTTAGCCAGAATAAATGCTGAAAATTTAAATAATTGGATGCAAAGTCCCTTAAAATATCTTTTGTTAGGAACATCAGGGTAAATGAAAATAGTGATTTGGAAATATTTATCCTTCAAAGGTGTCATCAGCAGTTTTAATGAAAGGCTTAACTCTCTCTCCTCAAGGGCAGTTTAAATTAGATAAACATGCCTGTGAGACAGAAAGGAAATAAAAGAGGCTGAGCACAATTCAAACTTTAATTTGGCTTCTGGCAAGATGTAAGGATGGGAGGGCAAAGGAATTTGCTGCCACCGCTATTAAAATGTAAAGATTTCTAGTTTACAGATGAGTTAAAAAATCTGTCTTGAAAGTTGTCAAGAGAGTTTCCTTATACATAAGGAAATGGGTACAATTAGAACAATATATTTAAACCTGAACCTGTTCTGAGTACCAGAATAATGTTGCTGAAAATGATAAATTGTTATTTAGAATTCTTTGCAAGTCAGCTGCCACTCATTTAAAAATCTACCGGTAAACCTTTCGGTGTGCATTTGCACTTGGCTCAACCATATCTACATAAACTTAAATATTACAGAAACAACCAGTTTGATAGAATGGTTAAGGCATCAGGCTAGGAATCAGGAGACTGAGTTCTATTTCTGTCTAAGGCACACAACCAGCTGGATAACCTTGGACCAGTCATTCTCTCAGCCCTAGGAAGAAGGCAATGACAGATCACTTCTGAAAAACTTTGCCAAGAAAACTCCAGGGACTTGCCCAGTGAGTCTCTGAGACACAATTGAATGGAAGAAAAAAATAAACATTAAAAAAACATATTATATAAACATATCCAGAAACAAATATCTTCCCCAAACTGTAAAGTAAGAATGTCAAGTGTATATAGACATTAATTTGTACTTCCTGGACTAACAGCTGCCCAGTTATTGGGAGGTGGCTGGCATACATTTAATAAATTACAATCCACAAATTAATTGGGTTTCCTCCCAATTGCTTAGTTATAAAATAGTGTACAATATCTAAATTAAGGGAAATTGTGTCTATAAAAATGCATATATTAAAGAAAGCCTATATTAATATGTCCCTGAATGACAATTCCATAGAAAAATAAATGCATTTACATGCTTTTTTTTTAAACATACAAAAATGAGAACACAGGATTGAATAAAGCTGATTCGTCCAATCCCAGTGGTGGCTGAAATTGAGACTTGCATAGTTGAAACAGCTAACAAAATGTCTCTAGGTTGGATAAGTTCTTAAATAAAGCAATTTGATTATTGAAATATTTGTTCACATAAAACCAGTGTAGATAATTGCTTCATGGTAGAAATAATGTAATCCATTGGTGTTGATGGCATCAGTCCCAGTAACAATGCCATGTTTTTTCTAGCATCTCAATCAAAGACTTCCTCTTGAGGATGCAGGCCGTTTAACATAAACCTCCATGGTGCTACCTGGAATTAACCAGGTCAAATTGCTTTGAAAAATAGCAAGAGGACGCCCTGAAGGGAAAAGGGAAAATAAGAATTGAAATGCTGTGAAAGAGGACTAAGAAGATTGACAACAGTAAATAAAATAATCGTACACAGATTAAGATTAAATGGAAATGTCACTGTACTCTAGAAATGCTTTAGATCCTGGTCACCACAGGATTCCTGCATTTCTATAAAGTAGCCCCCACAATAAGGGCCAAAGCATGTTCCGTACCATACTCTAAAGTCCTTTAATGCAAATTCCTCTTCTGGCCATAAAGGTGGAGAGAGGAAGGATGGGAAGAAATTGATAAAGTAATTCAACAATAGTGCTATGATTCTCACAGCTGAGGAATTCTGGGAGCTGAAATCCACAAGTCGTAAAGTTGCTAACGTTGGAGACCTCTGAGCTAGACTGTATAAAGTATGTCACAGACTTGAGCAGAATCAATGAACATCTTCAGGGCATATTTAACACATACTCAAGCTTAGTGGGTGTTGTCATCCAAGACATCTGGAAGCATTAGAAAAAGCTGCCTTATGCTTTAAAACAACCTTGCCAGTCTGATGCCTTCTAGGTGACCTTGAACTCCTTTTATCCTCAACGAGCAGATATGTAAATGGTGGGATATGGAATCCAGCACATCTGGCAGATTCCAGGTTGGGGAAATCTTCAGACTTGCTCCTTTCCTTTTCCTTGCTAATTTGTCTACAGAAATTTATTAAATAAAAATAATCTGGTGGTAATGTCTGGTTGTCTGGGCTTGGAAATTAAACAAGGCCAGTTCCAATTAGCACTTGGATGGGAAAACACCAGGGAGGACTTCAAGCCTTCAAGCTAGGCTGTTGGATCAGATTATATCTCAAAAGAAAACACTGAAAAACCACCTTTGTGCCCAGCCCTAAACGCATGGCTATATTCATATAGCCATCAGAAGCTTAAACGTTCAACCATTTATTTTATCCTATAGTGAGATATACTGCTGTATCAATAAAGAAGAATATTCATAGCTTCACGGTTGAAATCAGGGTCCCTTGGTGCTCTCTGAGATTGCGGAAGTTTCATTACCCAAATTAGGTAACATCATCATTCAATGGAAGATTGTAATCAATGTTAATTCAAGGATATTCATGAAACATGTGTCAGGGTTCCAAAGCATGTTGCTTTGGAGATATAAAAATTATTATATACATTTAGAACCATTTACATTGAGTTTAAAGCAGTTGTTAGCATGCATATTATTGCAATTAAAATAAAAAAAGCCATTTACAGGTAAAACATTACTATATACAATTTTGTATGCAATACAAGCGACACAGTTCTAAGTTATCCAGACTGAGAATTTTGAGTCTAGTAGCATAGGGAATTCTATTGTGTACAGAAGTGTGCAAGACTTTTCTCACGAAATACTTCTGAACCCGCTCAATTGTACTGATGTCAGATATATGGTGGGGATTCCAAACAGCTGAACAATACTCTAAAATTGGTCTAGCATACGTTTTATAAGCTCTAATTAGCAATATAATGTTCCCAGGAAAAAAACTGTGCAAACTTAAATTTGCAACTCTTAATGCTTTTTTAACAATGCTGTTACAGTGAACTTTGGAGCATAGATTGTCAGAGATAAATACACTTAGGTCCTTGACAAAGTAAGGGTCATCAGCTAGTTCAATGCCACTTAGCTTATACTTGACATAGTGATTACGTTTACCAATATGTAAGATGGAACATTTATTGATAGAAATTTGAAGTTCCCAAATAGATGACCATTCAGACACAGTCGAGATCATTTGCAAAACAACAGAATTATCTGTAGTATTGAATAATTTTAAGTCATCAGCAAAAATATGCATCTTGATATGGCATATTTCAAATCTGTGCCTGACAGTACAGGAAAAAATAGATTAAAAATGTATTCTTTAAAGACTAACAAAATTCTGTGAAGTTGATAAAACAGATGAGGCCAACTCATAAAAACGCTACTTATCTTGAATGTTTTGAATGGTCACTTGCCCCAAAGTAGAACTAAAATAAGAGGATGTGGAGATATCCCCTGCACTTTTTTATGTTGGGTACTTACAAAACTGTTCATGATTCTACAAATATTTTTGTAAGTGCTTTTATCTAAAAATGCTGATAACCTATTTTGAATCAGAAAATCTGCCTTATCAGGATTCCTGATTATGGTCAGAGCTGTATGCATATGCAGACGAATGCCCTTTCAAACATTGCACAAAATATGTGAAGATCTTTGCAAGCAGTTGGTAGTGTAACACTGACATGAATACCTCTTTCCTCCAGAGTTTAAACTGACTCGAATCCAAGTAAAAGCATGCCTAGATTCTTCTGTGAATCTTCTATGGATTTTTGAGGAAAATACCTAGGTGGTGTTCATAATGCCATCTATTCTCACCTGTCCATGTTCTCTGTGAAGTGATGATAAAATGTTGGCACTGTGGATGGTAACTGCAAATGGAGGCAGCTTCCTCTACATTATGAACAGACAACATGCATCTCAAAGGACTATAGGAAGGCCAACACTTATAGTCCTCTGTATCCATACTGTGGAATCCCTTTACAACAAAATATTCTGGGGGTAGGGAGAAAAGATAAAGGATTACTACTAGGTACCTGTTGGAAACTCAGAAGTATTCAAGAAATGAGAAAAATGGAAAGGATGCTTTAAGATTTTGCATCCCAACCAGAATTTATCTTCCCAGGCATGTCTAGCAAAACAATCATAAATCTAGTCTCTCTTACACATTCCAGAGCTACTCTTTATTAGCAGTGTGGAAAGCCATAACATTTAACTCTTTATCTCTTTGGACAGCCTTCATATCATCATTAACTCTATTTGTTCATTTAGAAGGTTGTAGAATTTATTACATGAAAAAGCAGAAGTTCTATTCCCCAAAGAGTCCTGCCAGAATTTTCAAGCTGTAGCAGTATCTCCATTTAAAAAGCATTTCAGAAGAAATCAATAAATGTATTCATAATGAAACTGTCCTAAGCATACTATCTAAAAACTAGAATGTTTAGAAGATAAGCCATTACCTCAATCCATGATATATGAAATAGAAATGCGGCTATGACCACAAACTCCATACTCTAATGTTGCAGTAGGCCATCTTTGGAGCCTAAGGTACTTTTGTTAAGTTGAAGATTATAATGTTTTCCCGAAAATAAGACCCTGTCTTATATTTTTTTGCCACCCAAAAAGGTACCCGGTCTTATTTTCGGGGGATGTCATCCATTGACTAACCTATTAGTTAGGGGCATGTGTATGTTGGGTGGATGTGTAAAAATCAAGCTAGGTCTTACTTTCGGGGGAGGTCATGTTTTCAGGGAAACAGGGTAGATGCACTTACAAAATGGCTGCCATGGGAAATCTGCCTATTCACAAAATGTCCACTATGGTCAGGAAAATCTTTACAAGTGAATTAGCTTCCTCTCCACTAAAGCTCTGTAATATCCCAGAAAAGCACTAATGGAGTCTCAAAGCATTATCACAAATAGTCACAAAGTTTTGCTTTATAAATGCCATTTCCTTATATATTGGTTTTATTAAAAAAATTAAAATATCAGCTAGGGCAGGAGCTCAGTGAGCACTAAAAGAGGGCCTAGGGTGTTCATGCGGACCAATCCCAACTTCCATAGCTATATGCACAATATTATCTTAAAAGGGAATCAAGCGTGTAAGCTTGGCTGCTCTGAAGTTGATTGATTTTGTAAATGTATGTTGTATAAATAATAGCAGAAGAGTACAGCTGATAAGATTCATTATTGTCAGCGCTAGAAGGTATGCCCTCACTTCCCATCATAGGTTTACTAACGCATGAAAGTTTTCAAAAGAAAAGCCCCCAAAGTAAATCCGACTCAATGTAATCAGAGGTCCCTTTTTAGGGAAAGCTAATTTTATCAAAATCTAATGAGTCAAGGCTGAAAGGGATTTGGGTTGACCAAACTACGCCTCCCACTGATTACAATGGGCTTTATTTTAACTGAGTCAGGTCCTTATGCATTTAGTATGATCTTCCTCACTAGTTATGAGATCCCTACCTTTTATGTGAGAAGGCTTTTTCTGCAGATAAAGGCCTGACTTGTACAAATGCAAAACTTTTTGGAAAGCTCGTAAAGTTTCATTGACTCCATATCGTAAATCACCTACACGCAGAAATGAGAGAAATGTTTTAAGGCAAAAAATACTGTAAAGCAGTTCTTATTTATATAAACATTTTAAACATATCTTTAATATTTTGAACTAGCACGTACCGGTGGCATTCAAGATGTCCTTCAAAATTGGTTGCAAAGCAATAGGTGCAGTATGAGGTAAGAGATAAGTGAAGAAATACCTAAAAATATATATATGAAGCCTTACATATTAAAACAGAAATCTTCTAAATTTCAGTAAAGATTGATAACAAACCTCCTAAATCTTATAACTTTTAACAAATTGAAATTGAAGCTTCTTGGCTAGAGTTAAATTCAGAACAGAAAAATATGTCTTATCCCACGTTACGCCAAAAATGGCTTATTATTTATTTTTATCTATTTGTTTGGCTCATCCTACAATGAAACTCACAAATTAATATTATTTCTCAAATATCTTTGTTATTTAAATGATGCTTCCAGTTTTGTCCATAATCCTCTCAGAAGTGAATTGGAACATATTTGAAATATCCCATTTGTAAGTATTTGCCGAGTTTTTGTGCCTAATGAAATAAAAGAGGCATCAGTCCATGTGACTTGGCAAGAGAAAATTCATTATCTAATTCAAAGAAACTCACCATTTCTTGTTTAAAGTATGCAAACTCAGCAATATAATAATTTTAAAGAACTGCCTGAATCTTTGATCCCACTCTCATGAGCTAATTATGGCAAAGTAACCTGCAGAATTTCCATATCATGTTAAGCCATAATACATCTTGGCTTATTTATTTATTCAATTTATATGAACTCACTAATTGTCACCCAATTCACGAATTGCCACACTGAAGTTAAAAGAGGAAAAAGAAAATATTCAATGAGAAACAACCATTACCAAACCAACCTTGTCCAACATCCTGGCTCAATGCCAAATGGGTTTTTAAGGCTTTATAAAGTCTTTATAAAAGACCAGCAGTATATCGTGTATGGTATACGAATCCAGCCAAGAAATTATGTTTTAAACAGACATATGTTTCAAGTGTCTCTCAATCTTAGTTTCCCAGATGATAACCAACTTTCTCCAACCTGGTGCCCTCCATATATTAGTTGCTCTGAGAATGAGCTGCCTTTCATTTTCTAATAAGGTCAGTCATGCCGGAAAAAGGCGCAACAACCTCTTTCACATAAGCGCTACTAGTTTTATCTCAGCAAAACTTTTGAACAATTCATACTAATTAATGTAAATAACACTTTTTTTTGGATGGGCATCTGATATAACTTATATTTTTGTTGCTTCCTAGTCAGGTTAGCAGACACTTGTTAGTACCACCTGTTTGCCTGGATCTAAGCATTACTCTAAGTTTGTCCAGTACGTTAATCCCCAAGCCTGAGGAATTTTCAAAAGCAAACCAAAAGTAGTTTAATATGTGGTTTCCAGGGGAAAAAGCATTTAATGATAACCACAATAATTTTAGTCAAAATACTACTATGCACCATGCACTAGTGTTTAAAGAATTAGAGTAATGTAGAATAACTTCCTGTAAATTAGCACTTTCCAGATGTACTGCGTAAAAGTCCCAGTTCCAGACACACTGGTCTTCATAGCTAGAATTCTGAGGATTGCAATCTAACACACCAGAAGACAGTAGTTGGAGAAGTCTGACAAAAAAAGGGAAATGCTACGTGAAGGAAACTGCTAAAAAGTGTGATGTTCTTCTCCAGTTCTTTTTTTAAATGTATCCAACTTACCTATATGCATTGAAAAGATTCCGTTTCTCATTTATTCCTTTACAGTTCCTATGGCTGACACATTTGAAAAAGAAGGTTTTTGTGGGGAATTTGAGAATGCAGTCTTGATCTCTTTTGCAAGACAGCTCCTCAGTGCTCACATCATCCAGGTCTGTAACTTTCAGGAGCCCATTCACCATAACAAATTGCCTTGGTTGGAAATCTAGAAGAGCAATGGAACCCAGAGGAGAATTTGCCAAATAATAGAGCAGTTCTACCAGATCCAGACAAATCTGAAAGAGAGATGGTAAACAAATAAGAGGTTTTCTTACATTATAATACCAGCAGTCTACCTTTCTTCCTTTCTACTATTTTGCAGCTTAATACATAGTTCATTATGTGTTTTGGCAAAAACTTAAGGTCTTAGTGTATATGTTGATCTAATGTAAAATGTAATGGGATTACAGCCTATTTTTCTCTATTGTTTAACTGTGCCTTGAATATTCATTCTAATTTCAACAGGCTACTAATGGTATACTGTAGATAAGTTGCCTTTGAAAACAGTCCAGAATGTCAATGCAGAGAATTTGCTCCTCCCTATCTATGTTTACAGATATATTGACACTGATGTATTACAATACTTCTGATAGCTTCCAGGCACAAAGATTTATATGAGCTAGAATGTCTCCAGGAATGGCATGTCCATAGATGTACACAGAAGTTTAACATCATATTTTTAAGAGCAAAGACCTTCCCCAGACCTTCCTTCTATCATGGAATGATTCAGGATTGTGTCTAGCACTACTGATAAAACCCACTTTGCCTTTGTCTCCTTACTTTAAATCGCTCTTCCCAGGGGATCTGCAGAAGCTGAATCATCTCCAAAGGGGTTCCAAGCTCCAGCATGGAAACCACTTTCATTTCAGGATACAGGCTATTATTATAGCATTGACCATGCAGCTGTCAGAAGAAAATCATAATGTAGTATTAATACAGATACAAAATATAAAAATTATTCTTTGAAATATACATACTCATATACATGCTCTTGCTACAGTAAATGAACCCAAGCATGGTGGTAGATGTTCATCAAATTAATTCATCTGCATCTTGAAGTTGAGGGTTTATACCTCCCAGATAACTCTTTCTTACTTATGTTTATTTACTACTAAATCAGCCAAGAGTAATTTTCTTTCAAAGTGGTTTAGAAAATTGCTTTTTGTGGATTTCCTCAGGTTACAAGCTCTGTAAGGTCATAAACAGTAATCGGACCAAGAAAGAGAATTCAGGTTAGATGTTATCTACTGCACTTTATGTTTGTGATCAATTTTTTATTTTATTTTATTTCATGCTGTAAGCTCAATTGGCATATTTTTCATGATACTCCCCACTTTTAACCCCCCCCCCACTAAATAAATATTATGGGAGAGAAAACATCTTGAGGGTTCTATGCATCAGAGCCCCAGGAGCCAAATTGGGCTGCCCAAAGAAAGCTCACAAGCAAGGCATATAAGCACGAAATTTCTCCCATTGTTGTTTCCTAACATATAGTATTCCAGAATGAAACCCTATGGCACTCCAGATGTTTAAATATAGTATTTTTCCCTATTGTCTTGACAACGGTATGGCTCTGCCTTTCTCTGACATACTCTTGTCCACTTCTTAGCCTAGCTAACAGTCCTAAAATTCCCACATGGTCACCAATGCAAGAAAGCTTCCAAGATCTGCCAAGAATCAACACATCACTTTCATCTGCTGGGGATGACTAGGACTAACATTGGCAGCAGGATCAACCAGCACATTCAGTGGGAAGGATGCAGCAGATTACCAACATCTCAAGATTCACAGATTCATCACCACTGTGATACTGAGAGGTTAAGCAGGTATTTATGAAACATGGCCACGGAAAGCCTAACTCACTATTAACTTGACTAATCCTCTTTAAAACCATTAACCAAGCTGCCTTCATATTTTGTAATAGCAAATTTCTGGAGTTTACAAGGTGCATGTTGAAATATTTGAGTAATATAGCAGCAATCCTGCATTTTACTTCAAATATGCATTGTGCCCTCCAACAAAATCAAGTAGGAAATTTTTTCAGTTGATCAATCTTCATGTGACTGATTTTATGCGTTTTGTATTTAAACCTAGCATAGGACCCCTTTAAACTAAGAAATTTCAGAAGAATAGGCATGCTTGTTGCATTTCATACAAAATAATTTACAAAAGAAAATATGTCTATAACATTTCCTCCTAAAAGCTACGGATTGGCCTATTAATTTGAGGTTAGATTCAAAACAAGAATATTTGAGTGGTGACAGCTTAAAAATTGGTCATATGACAGAACCAGTGGACTCATTATATTTAAAAATTTATACACTATGCCATGAACCAGCTTATAGATATTGATAGCCATTCCCAGTGAACTGTCATGAGCTACACCTTTGAAACTACTAATCCGGGCTAGGAAAGTAGGAACAGGCTATTACCTTACATTGTGTAAAGATCAATAATACTGGATTAAGTAGGTTCAACTACCACATGGTTGAAAAGTGGAAAGAAACGTAATTAGTAAGGTATCTTAAGAAAGGTACAGCATTCACAACTATCCAAAACATCCAGTTAGGCTCCTAGGCTGGGGGTCTCCTCCCCTCCTTCCCGAGCACGCTGGCGGGTACTACATGCCTTGACGATCCCTTCGTGATCCAGAGTCTGCAGCAGAACCGTCTCCTTCAACAGCTTGTAAGCAGCGAGCTGGAAACAACCCTCCGCGTGGCCGTAGCGTTGAACGCAGCGCCTCACGTCGCTGCCTGTCCAGTGCACGGATTTCAGGGCGATTTCCTCGCCGCCGGGCGACAGAACTGCCCGCAGCACCAGCTTCGTGATGCCAGTCCCTACCACGCCCATGTCGCTCAGGCCGTTCAGCTGCGCGCACCCCAAAGGCTCCGCGACCCCTGGGCGCCTCGCGGCGGAGAGAGAAGCGCGCGCTTGGGCAGAGGCTGCCAGGCGACTCAGGTCTTGGTGCCGCTGCTCCAGCTCCCTCATCAAACCCAGAGGCGGCTGGGGCTCTGAGAGCCTCAAAGGGCCCGAGAGGACCAGGGCCAAAGCAAGCAGAAGGGGCGAAAGGAAGAGCGCCAGGAGCGCCTCAGGAGCCGGCATGGCGAAGAGGGAGCACACTGGCGAGCAGCTGGCCCGAGTATGCTGCTGGGTTTTGGGGAGAGGAGAAAGGTGAGGCTTCCGACAAGGAGGCGGGTTTCTAGCAAGGAACCGCCCGCCTCTCAGACTGGCCTTGCAAACGATCGGGTGCAAAGCAAGATTGCAAAATGAGGAGCTCCTCCCCGCCCCGCCCCTATTATATACATTCGTGGTTTGGAGCAGGGGTCTCCAACCTTGGCAACTTTAAGACTTGTGGTCTTCAATTCCCAGAATTGGATGAGGAATTCTGGGAATTGAGGTCCACAAGTCTTAAAGTTGCCAAGGTTGGAGACCCCCGCGATGGCTGTTCCAAGAGTGGATCTGGGCTTGGCTACGGGTTTCAGATGGGTTGATTTAAATGCCAATATCACTTGAAGATGAGCCCCGACATCCAGTGAGGAGCGGCGGCTCACCGCCGATCTTGTCAACCGCCGGAATAAAGCCTCCAAAGTCTTTTCCAGCTCAGACAAGCGATGCATTTTTGATCGAGCGGTTCACATATGCTGGTTTTGAACCGCTTGGGTTATAAGCGTTAAACAAGGGCATTTGGGAATGGAAAGTAGTGCTCTCCCCCCCCCCCCCGCACCTTTATTTATTTATTCTACAGTTGTTGCTGGAGGGATAAGAATGCAGGAAAAACTTCATCAAGGGAAGGGGGAAAACTTCAAAGTGTTGCAGGAAAAAAAACATGCTACATACTTTGAAATGTTTGCCATAAACATTTCAAGGTTATTAGAGCTCTGGCTTGTTATTAAAGGTATAGATCTGTTGAAGAGAGTGTGTAATAAACCCAACCTCCAGCAAATTACAAGTTTAAAAGCTCAGTCTGCCTGGGAGAACAAGCTGTGGCCCTAGATTCTTTGGCATAAGGACAGCATACAAATAAAATAACTAGTAAAAGAAGAGTGCAAGTGCAGAATATGAAGAAACTCGTAATCTGTTTTATCCCACAGCTGTGGAGGAGGCTTCCAGGCATTCTGAGAACCCACAATTTTTGTCTATGGGAGAAGATTTGTACCCCATTGTTCTGGCACTTCTGTATCCTTCAGCTTTCATCACACTTTAAAAAGTAAGAGGGTAAATCTCTTCCATTCCAATGCCATTGTTTAATGCTAGGATTTTGGAATTATTTAAACAAAACATTTTTAGGGTGTTTTTAACAGTATCAATGGATATAATTGCACTCATGTTTTTGGGACAATACAAGATTAGGAACACTTTTGGGCTGTGTTTTTACCCCATAGTGAAATGCACTCTTAAACTGGTTTTATTTAAGATAATACCCTGTTTCCCTGAAAATATGACCTCCCCTGAAAGTAAGACCTAGCTTGATTTTTACACGTGTGCCCCTAACTAATAAGTTAGTCAGTGGATGACATCCCACCAAAATAAGACCTGGTGCCTTTTTTGATGGCCAAAAAAATATAAGACAGGGTCTTATTTTCAGGTGTTGGAAGGAATATCTTTCTGGGTTCAGTTCCAAGTGGGGAAAAACACTCTGGAAGCATGGAAGCTGTTTGGAAAGATGGTTTAATGATGAACAGGATCACATGCCTTGGAGCTCCAGGATGGAAAGGGACCAAAAGGGGCTGGGTTTCTTTGTTTTATACCCTGTTGGACTTTGAATCTGCCCCCTGTACCTGTGGCAAGAAATGTATCCTGATTGGTTGCTGTCAGAGGTCATAGCTAGCATTGT
>JANHGC010002772.1:391785-402049 GCA_027560395.1 Boaedon fuliginosus | reverse complement strand
GCTTCTGTTGCCTGGAGCCCTCTGGACATGTGCAGTAGAGCTTGGCAGTGAAATGTCGGGGTGGAGGAGGTCCACTTTGGCACTCTTTTTTGCGGGGAAAGAACCCAAAAACCCATTTGTGACCCCCCCCCCCCATGCTCATCTGGAAGGAGCAAGATATGTGCCTGGCAAGTTTGGGCCAGATTGGAGCTGGCATGGAAGAGCCTATTGGGGACATAGCCACAAACCCACACACCCCTTTTATAGATAGCATAAAGGTGTCTTCAGCACTTACAGTTCTCCTAGTTTCAATTTTTTTAAAGTATGTTTAGGTTTGTATTTAACATGATTATGTTGGGTGTGTGCAAAAGAGCTCTTCTACCATGAATATTATTGCTGATATTATTATCAGCAGTCACAGATTCCCCACTAATCCAGTAAGTGTAGAGTTTTGGTAAGAATGTATCTTTTCTATTCCCCATCCATCATCAATTTAGGAGGCTGAACTGCCATTTTGTCTGTGGATCTGTGATTATTTTGGCCCCATATTGGTGCTTTTCATCTGAATTTATAATGCATTTCCTTGCAATGATATCAAGGCCGGTCAGAATTTCCTCTCTTGTCCTTGTGTTCTAAATTTGTGTAGCTGTTGTAGAAAACAAGCCATTTCGCTGGAACTGAATGAGTTATTTCCTGATAATAAGTTGAGATGGGGGTTGGGGGGTAAGTTGTTTTTATAAATAACTTTTTTACTGGAATATTGTATGAAAAATGATTGCTGAAGCCTTTGGAATCCAGCAGGACATATTTATTAGTAAATAAGTAAAAAAAAGCATTCAAGTACTTGCTTAAATTAATATAGCAAATTGCATATGTTTCTTACAAGCCTTGATGAACTTTAAAAGTGCTTGCTTGCCAATTTCCTTTCTTTTTTAAACTAACGATATCCTTAGATTTTTTTTAACCCACATTGAAATATAAACAAGGAAGTCCTCCACCTTAAATGTGGAGTGATTTTTATTATCTAAACTTGAGAACCTCTTAGGTGGGGTGGGAGAGCCTTCATTGCCATGGCAGAGGAGAAAAAAAAAGGGGGAAACATGTTTTAATTGGAAAGTACATAGGAAATGTGTAAGTGTTTCCAGAAATGGGCAGTTTGTAAAGTGTCTGCAGCAGAACAAATGGGATGTCTTAATTATAGCCTGGGACCAAAGTAACACTTTAGTCAGTGTGAAAAGTTGGTATCTTTTAAATCCCCAGTGAGAAGGATAAGGAAGACTGAATTTATTGGTCACTTTTCATTTATAGCCATTGTAACGTAAACGACAGTAGGTTGGTATGTTGTTTTATACAGTTTTTTTTTAAAGGATGAGAAACATTTAAATAATAATAGCTCAGTGGTAGAACGTATGTTTTGATGTAGACCATTGGTGTCAAGCTCAATTTCAGTAAGGGCCTCATCAGGGTTGTGTTTGACCTCAGGGGGTCAGGGTGGGTGTGGCCAGCTCAATGTCACTCGTGTTGGGGGCTCCTGTAGTGGCCCGAGTGCTCTGCCAGTGAAAACGGGCTCCTGTTTTTAGCTGAGATGGCCTCCTGCAACCCCCTGCCAGCGGAAATGTAGCTCTGTTTTTGCTGGCAGAGGAACTGCAGGCCGGTCCTTCACTGTTTCCAGAGCAGCCCTGCGGGGCCAGATCTAACTGCCCCTCCCCGTGGGCCAGATCTGGCCCTCGGGCCTTGAGTTTGATACCCCTGATGTAGACTGTCTCAGGTTCAGTCCCTGCCATTTCTAAAACAGCTGGACTTGGGTTTAAAACTCTGGTGATCACTGCCAGGCTGAGTATGATACAGTATTCAGTAAACCTCTTTTTATACATTGAAAAGGAAGATGAAAACTAATACAAAGTAAGAAAAAAAAATTGAAGAGAAAACTTAAAGTGGAAGACAGGGAATAAAGAAAGCAAAAGGATGCAAGATGTGGCTTCGGATCTTCTTTGTAACAACTGGTCAACTACTGATCCTTTGGATCACCAGTTCAGAGAGATTTTCTTATCTATTCAGAGAAAAAAAGTGACCAAGGGCAAATCTGCCTGTTGTGATCATATTCCCAGACTATTGATATGCCACAAATCATAAACACTAATGTGTATTTGTCAACTAGAGATTTCAAATTTTAGGCTACAGAACCTGTTGCTTTTTTAAAAAGAAACTCAGAATCCTTGATCAAGAAGAAACCCTGCTATGAATGAAAATTGGCTGCATTTGAAGGTTGTTTTTTTAACCTTTAGTATCTGACTAGTAAATCTGGCTTTACTATCTCGTAGAACCCCACAAATCTCTTAGAAAATATTAATGGGCCTGTGGAATTTGAAAAAGCCGGGATTAATACATTTGTGGGTTCTCTTGGAACTGCTATCATTGATATTGGAAACATATGGATTTAAGAAGTACCGTCCTGGCTGGCTTAGACAGGTATTTGGCTGCAAACAGGCCAAACTGGACTTTTCTTGCATCATAGAGCTTTGGTTTTCTTTGCAGGCCAATTAAAATAAAGCAGCTGTTGTGTAACTGTTCTAATGTACAGCAGATTGGACAGGGTTTTTTTTTTTGTTTATTTGTTTTCGGTTAAAGACTACAAATACAAAGTGGAAGTTTGCATATTCAGAGATTTGTCTCCTGGCTCTCATAGCTATCTCATAGCTGTCGGGTTCTGTCGGCCCCGTAAAGGAAGACCAGCAACTCAGAATGGTTATGTTAAAGTTTACTGGCTAAACTCACAGACCTTGCACTCAGTGACCATCAGAAGAAAATCAAGGTTCGTACTGATCATGGATATCTCTCCACTCCCTTATATAGTGCTCCACCTCCGTAATCACCAACAATTGCCCATTGCCAAGGCAGCAGCTCCACCACGACCCAGCCGGACACTCCCACCAGTGTTTGTTAATCAGCTTCCTGGAGCCAGCACTCCCCTCTCTTAAGTCTCTGTTCCTTCGGGATCCGGCCCTCAGCTGAGCCGCCCCTGTTCCAATGCGGGTAGCAGTAAGCAGACAAGCGTGCTTCCGGGATCCGGCCCTCAGCTGAGACGCTAATGTTCCTCCACGGCTGTCAAAGAGCAGGCAAGTGTGCGGCTCCATCCATCAAGGACCAGTCTGGCGTGGTCCTTCTGCGTGCTGTGCCCAAATGGCGGCCTTGGGCCGGCTGCCAGCCCAGGGCTGACAATAGCATTTATACCCTAGAAGACAAATTTGATTACTTGGGGGGGAGGGGGGATGGTCAAATGCCCCATAGCCCAAGACAGTTATTGAATATAGTATCCTATTAGCAATAATTCATAAAACCCCTGTGTCATACACAGCAACTCTTTCAGTTTTCGCTGGCATCTCGGGCTGGTCTTTCACTGTTTCCAGGGCAGCTCTGTGAGCCAGATCTGAGCATCCCTCAGGCCATATCCGGACCCCGGGCCTTGAGTTTGACACCCCTGTGCTGGAGCGTCACAAACATGAAATTGGTTCTGTAGCTATGTGGAGACATTTTAGTTTCCCAGTTCAGTCCGTGCTTCCAGTTTGATAATCACCATCTTTCTCTCTCTCTCTGCCTTCCACTTCTGAGTGCCTGCTTAGCTAAATGCAAAGGAAATATGTCCCTCCTCCTCCTCCCCATCTGCAAAACAAGTTGTTTTTAACAAGTGCAAAATAACCAAGACGGTCCTCCTCCAGAACCAGCCTTCCTTTTCAGCCAGATAATTCACTTCCAAAGAGGCTCGGCTGACCCAAGTAGCTACTGTAAAGTAACTCATTTTTAAATATTCCACTTGTCCAGCTGGAACCTCTGAGGACTTTTTATGCACATAGATTGCCTGTGTTCGAACATATTCTCTCTCTCTCTCACTGCTTTCATTGCAGTGGGATAAAATACACCCCCCCACCTCCCGCGTGTAGGAAATACACAGAGGCTGTTTGACAGAGCGGTTTTGCTGGTAGCTGTTAATCCGCTCTAGAGGTGAAAGGTTTGCTTCTAACTTCACTTCCCATTTTGCTACCAGCCAACACCATGCATCATTGGCAACTGCCTAGGAAGGATCTGGAGAAACTCTGGAGTGGCCATTAAGGAAAGGGAATGGGAAGAATTTTAAAAGAGCCATTAAAAGCCAATGGTGTAAACAGTGAGTGCCTTTGTTTAAATTCTGGGTTGGAAAGGCTGTTGCTTGAAAACATTTTAATAAAAATCCTTTCGTCTTTCCCCCCCACTGAGTCTTCTTTCATTGACATACAAAAGCTCAAGAGTTTCATTGGAAAGCAATTTTCAGGGGTTGGACCCTCTGTTCCCTAGCTCAAGTGCCTTGGTGGTTTGATATGCCCTGTCCACATTCAAAAGGAAGGGGATGAAGGGCTTAAAACGCTACTGCAGTTGCTTCAGTGTTTGCGGTCAGTGTCCCATTAAAACGAAGAGTGAGACTGTACTGTTTTGAAGTTACAAATAAGGGAACTGACACCAAGTTCTTTTGTAATGGCATTTGGCTTTGGAAATGGGATGAGCAAAAAGATTCAGGAAAGAATGTAGCTATTTTCTCAGTGTTACTAAAATACCTAGTACAGTAGCTGAGTTCATTGCATTAAAATCCCATTGATTTCACAGGAACCTAACTTCACGAATAACTTAGTCCCAGTCAGCAAATTCTTCTGTTTCTCAGATTTTAATCTAATTTAGAACTTACAGATTTTCACGCCTGAGTGGAGGGTAGACAACTGGTGGTCTTGTAACCATAATTCTCACATGGCAAATTATTGGCTGTGCTGATTGAAGATATTGGAACAGGTTTGGTAATATTACAGAGGCAGTAGATTGCCTGTCCCTGTGCGATGCAATGAATGAGCAAGGGCAAAAAATACGACAGCTTCCTATTCTAATTGAGGGGAGAAACAGACCGTTATCTCAATTTCCTTTTCATATTACGTGCCTTCCCTGTGTGACTAGTAGTATAATATTGATTTGCGCTGCTTTGTTACTATTCTATTTCACTCAGCCCAGTAATCGGTATGGTACAATACCATCTTTAAGGACTTTGAGGACATGACAGCTGGCAGAAATCCTACAGAGGTTACCAGAATCCCGTAAGAGATTCTGCTCAGGGTCTTACTTTTAAATATGAAATCTGGGTTTTAAAATTTATCCTTAAGTTAATAATGCGTTTTGATTTTCTCTTGTCTTAAGAAAAGTTCTTGTTTCTTGCAACTTTGATGTCATTCATCAATACCTAGAGCCCCTAAACAGCAGACATGGGACCTACTGGCTTCTAAATGTTGCTGGATCTCAACTCCCGTCTGTGAGGCCCCCTAGCCAGGGGTGTTAAGAATTGTAGGCCAAAGTTCTCTTGCTCTTTTAGAAGAATATTAGACAAACTGGAAGTCAGATCAAAATTTCAGCTGTAATGGACATTTTGGAGCTGACACATGGTTGTTTTATTCCTGTGGAATGCTACTATGCTGAAATAATATTCTCTTTGATTGGTATGCTATTGTAGATCAATAAAGCATTTAAGCAGAGGCCAATAAAAGATTTGTGGCAAAATTCCATTTATGGAAAGGTTCTGCCCTTGTGAAGATAGTAGTATTGATACATGAATTAATATTCTATTATACTGGAATTTCAGTTGAGACATATACAAAAAGCTCTTAACTCTTAAATTGACTGCCTTTCCCTCTTGTAAATGTTGTTGATAATTTTTTATACTGTATCAATTGTTTTTATTAATTGTTATTAGCCGCCTCGAGTTCCCTTTGACTGGGGAAATGAGGCGGGGTATAAATCAAGACAAATAAATAAATAAATAAACTCCTCTTCTAACACCATTTCCAAGATGGACTGAATAATTGTTATATGAAATCTATTAATAACTCTTGCAGTTGCAAAGTTTTGTTTTTTTTGGAGCTTGTAAAATTTGCATTTTGCTGTACATCTTTGTGTAATTTTTTTAATCTTGCATGCTCTATTTTGTACTTCTACTCTGGGTTTTATTTATTTTTATTTAGTCTGGATCACTGGCCTCTAGTAAGGGATTTGATTTGATTTGTCAGTGATGGTTGCACTATTTTACTTCAGCTACAAGTAAAGGCTATGTGTGAATCAGAAATAAGCTGAAAACAAAGAACAGTCTGAAAACCAAAACTGTCCACGTTGGGCCTTAAGAAGACAACAAATCTTTAGCACGTGATTTTGAAGTATTTGATGCAGAGTAACAAGAAACTTTTCAATTCACAAAATCCAGCAAGCTGAATATTATGCAGAGCAGTGAACAAGGGATGGATAAGAGACATTTAAAAAATTGTTGGATTGCATAGCCATAAGGCTACATTTAAGTAATGATTGAAACTAGAAGCCCTTGGCATTAAGTTAGGCATAGCATTAAGCATTCAGTCGCTTCTTAAAAGAAAGATCCCAGTGACATACATTTCTCTTACTTTAGTGAAATACATATAAAGAATAAAAATAATCCTCTACTGTACATACATGTATCAACAAATGTATTACTCCTTTATGATCCCTATATCTACGTATTATATCCCACCCTTGGCGAAACTCAGAATAAGTGCATTTCAACTCTGGGGAGCTGTTTCCATGCCACTCCACTTTTATTTGTTAACTGTGTTAACGAAACAACCTCAGGAAAGCAATTTATGGCTTCTCCCCCATGCTTCTTTCTTCCTGAATGACTTTGGCAGGGAAAGTCATCTCGTCAACTGCCTGACCAATTTATTTGTATGACCTTAGAAATAATTGCGCAAAATGGCTGTTAACGATCTTTGGAGAAAATAAGCAAGCCGCTCTACGGTGGCCGTCTTATGTGCTTATTCAAGGGTTTCCTTCTAGATAAACGTGTAAAATGGCAGCCTAAATAATCTACCGAAGTGTGTAGTAAATCATGGCAATTTAATTACCATGGCAATAGTTAAAGATTATTTTACTTCAAAATGTTTTTTTTTTAACCTGTATGATGTGCCATACTAAAAGGATTTAGTGTGTATGCATGTAAAAACAAATCCAAGATGATTCTGTGGGTCCTTTTTTTTTTAATTGGAGAGCTGAGTTGGCAACGTATTCCCTAGCTGTGGTATCGCTTGTCTTTATCCAGTTTGGTGTGCAGATGGTGAGGGCTGGCCTTGTTTGCCTGGCTTCTCTGAATACTTTCACTTGATTTCTCCATGCCAGCAGGTGAAACTTTTCACAGCACAGAGGTAAACAGACCCACCTGCTAAATTCTGTGCAGCAGGCATCTGTTGATAGGATTAGAGCAGGCCTGGCTAAGCTGATTTTCTGTTTTCCTTAGCTGGCAGTGCTGCTGAAGTCCTAGCCTAGAGTTATCAACTGCTGACCTGGAAGTAAGGCCTCTTCTTTCAAAGCTGCCACAAGGGAACAGATGGCACACAGCTGTTGTATTTGTTCCTGCCAATACACATTGTACTGTAACACAAAAACCAACATATGGATAGAGTTGGGGCACTATGAATTTTCAGATGGGTCTTCCAGTGGTGAAAGAGCTCAGGCGCTGGGCTCCCATCCCATTCCGCAACACGGCAGGTGGGCAGAGAGAAGGAAGAAGGATGGGTGCTTCTTCCCTTTTACAGTAGTGGGCCCAAGGACCCATAAGGGACTTTGATCACCTGGATTCATTGGGAAAATACGCCATCTCTGGCTAAGGAAAGGAAGGGTGGGCCGGCGGCAACAGTGCCGCTATGATAGATTTGGGAGTAGCAATAAAGGGGCAAGGTGTGAAATAGCACCAGTTTCTTCTTCCTCTGTTCCCTTCCAACTGCTTCCTTGTTACAGCTTCTGCTGGGGCTCTTTGTGACTTGGTTCACTAAGCCATGTGAGAAGGGAGAAGCCGTGATTCTCAGAGCCAGTGGGCTCCAACGTTTCCTCCCCTGCTTTCATTGTTTGGCAAGATAAAGTCCGTTTGCCATAGTTGGGGCAGAGGGTAAACAGACAAGCAGACGCTCATATCTTCAGCGTTCAGATTGGTATTACTGCTTTAGTGACTTTCAGAAACTCCCTGCTCATTGATTTGGCTGTTGGCAAGCCTAGATTAATAGTTAATGTATTAATGTATTCATTAATTCATTAATACAACATTATGATCCACTTGGTATGTTTCTAGAAATAAGCTCCACTAGATGCTTGTCGTTTACTGCAGTGGTTTATAATTGTAGTCTAAATTGAATGGCAGAATATAATAAAATGACACATATTTTTTTCTAATTTTGGACACAGGGCTATGTGGGTGAGCGGGTCCATTTTACAAAGTGTGCTTATTTTGTCCACTCCTTTCGAATTGGATATAGGAATATGGCAGAAAAGCGTTCTAAAATCTGAAAGAATTTTCAGTTAATGTATTTTCTCTCTGAATCATTAGGACATTTAAAACATGACTAATTGTTCACCTTTATGTTGTTGTGCTAGCCCACACTTAAGAGAGCTTGTGCAATCTTGCTCATACTCATTTGGAAAGGAGATCCAACAGAGTTCACTTCTTGCAGTTAGGACTTAATTGGCTTTTGCAACTAGTATCTGTATAGAGGCTCAGTTTTCACAGAGTGGACTTTGAAAGTTGTCTGTAAGCCTGCATGCACAATTTCAGGAAGAGGAGTTGGCGGATGTGAAAAAGTCAGCTTTTTAAGGAAGGATGTGAAGAAGCAAGTTTTAAAGGAGTCATTCATATTTTAATCTCTCTTGTGGTTTTAGAACACCATTGGGAGCTTCCTTGGATGAGCAGAGCAACCCAGCGTTAAAAGGTAAATATTTGGCACTTTCTGACTTCTCTGTTTTCTTGCTCATTAGACCGAAAGTACAAAAATAATAACTCTCCAAAATGCAGTTTGAATTGAAAGCTGTTTGCATGTTGTGAAGAGAATCTTGGGTCCCTGCGTTTCTAAAACAGGAATGGGTTAAGTACTTACAGTATTTATGTCTCCCTCATGCTAAAACTAAGTGAGACTCTTGTGTAGATATGCCTTTTGGAAGCATATTGTGAAGTAGGTCAGCCTTCCAATACACTCTTTCTTGACTGGCTCTGACTGAACTCACCACACCTGAAAAGTTACCACCTGCACAAACCAGAATGCAAAAGGTTCAAAGTACAACAAGAATGTGCAGGTAGTGACAGAACTGAGAAGAAGCCTTTGCAATAGCTGGAGTTCTTACATTTCATTTTCTAGGGATGAAAGGGAATGTTTGTTCCCAGATAATATTTAGGCACGAAACTTTTGGTAAGTAGTTTCAAAACGTTACAGCTTTGTGCCATGTTTCACGTGAATCAGAAGTACTAAGTTATGTGACATTTGTAGATAGGAAATTGCTCTTTTTTTTCTTTTTAGCTTGACAACATCTCTGGAGATTTTCTTTATGTCTTATAAGATTTGTCATTTTTGTTCAAAGCTGCTAATGCTAACAGTTTTGGGTTTATTAGATTGCAGAAAGCCTGTAAACATCGTTACTCATGACATTTTGTACAATATGCGAGTGTATGTGATGGTTAAAGTTTGGGATTAGAACAAGCACCATCTTTAAGCCCATTTTCAACCATGGAATCTTAATATAACTTAGGTCAGTCATTATTTCACAGGGCTGTTGTGACAAGGGAAGAAGGGAATGCTATAAAGGAAAGATGAAATGCAAATAAATAGATATACCCAAATATGTTTAGTGTTTTAATTTGCAATTGACATTATTGCTGGAAAATAGCCACAAAAATAGATTCTGATTTTGCCAAACTGATATCTCTTTTAGGCATGTTGGTGAGGAATGGAGGAAGTTTTGAAGATGATTTGTCTTTGGGAGCAGAAGGTGGGTGTGGCATAAAGGATATGCTTAAAAAAATAATAAAAAAATAAAACTACTGTGCTTTTCTAAAACTGAACAGTGTATTTTTCTTCTGATTGAAGCATGTGAGCTTACTTGTTACTATAAAAATGTGGGAAGAGATCTTTGGGAAAAATCGGTCAGAAATCTTTCAGTAAAATATAATAGTATCTGCAAATCTTTTTCAGTTTTCTAAATGAGACAAGTATACTCACGACAAATTTTATTTCAGTGAGATATTACAACTTCCTTGAAATTTCACCCCTCTGTTTCATCTGAACCAGAATATTATGCAGATTCAGGGATGGGTTTCTCCCGGTTCTCTGGTTACCCGCTTCGTGGACGAGCTGCCAGATCAGCTGTCAAAAGTGCGCCGCGCGGGATCCGGATCAGAGTATTTGCAGAATACCATAAAGTTTTTGAACGCAATCCC
>JANHGC010002772.1:379756-390998 GCA_027560395.1 Boaedon fuliginosus | reverse complement strand
GCAATAGCACTCAGATTTTATATACTGCTTATCAGAGCTTTACAACATTCCCCAAGCAGTTACAGAGTCAGCTTATTTGAATTTACACCATCACAGCAATGGGATCAGACTCTGGCAAGAAGAATTTTGAAGATGTTAACATGTCCTGGGATTGTTTAAAAAAGATCACATTTCATGGGATTTATGAACACCAAATCAAAGTATATTGGCAACTTGGTAACTTGGATTAAGGTTCATTATTTGAGTTTACTTGATTTCTGTTCATAATTAATCATGTGGAATGCACAGAAAGATTTCAAGAATTAGATGCCAGGATATGGTGAAATGTTTACGGGTTGTTCTGAGCCATGCCAAAGCTTTACCTTTGGGCCACTTCAGCTTCTGGAATACTCAGTATGTGTCTTGGAATCAGATATGTATTAAAACCAGCTTTTCAGATACTTGGAAAGTGGAATAATTGATACTAGTAGAGAATTTTCTGTTTCACTGTTATTATTGGCAAATACATTTTTGTGTGTTTGCAAGGTTTTTTTTTAATCAAATCACATCTGTGACAAATCTAAATGTTTCTAGGTATACCACTTTCCTTGCATCTCTCCTTGACTTAAAATAAGTGTTTTAATTATTCAGCTTTTGTTTATAAGCAAATCTTTTTAGCATTGAAAGGATGTTCCTAGATTTGATTGTAGAGTCCTGATGAAATTGTGTTAATCATAAAACAGAAATCTTGTACCACAGTTCTCTTATTTTTAACCCAACAGAATGTTGGGAGGTAAAGAGGCTTGGAACTCTCCATCAGCAGAGAAACTCTGACAACTCAACAAATTGGGTCAAATTTGGTTTTTGGAAAGAAGACAGCAAAAGAAAGAGAGTTGACAAATGGGCTGGATCAAATGGGGAAATGTAGAGCAAAAAAAAAAAGATCCCATCGAATCCCTTTGGGCAGCAGCTTAGAAAGATGCTATGACTGTTCCATTGTAATGCTCCCCTTCTCTCTCCCCCCACCCCCAATGCTGTAATCCAGGACTGGGTGTATCCATTCTGCCCTGGGCTTCCCATTGCATATATAAGCATAAACATTGGGAAATACAACTTAGTCAAGAGCAACTACACACAGATATAGAAGTATACTTTCATTTGACAGAGAAAAATACAGATGGGTTCTGTGGACACTGGTGGTAAAAAGAATGAAGAGAATCCTCTTGTGCCAAATAAATATTTATGCAACAGACTTTCTAGAAATTCTAATGGTGGATCATTTTCTCAGGCTCAGAATGAAAGACGGTCACATATTTATCCACAATGACATGGTGATTTGTAAACCATGGTCTATGACTTAACATATTGCATGAATTCAGCCAATTGAGATTTCTCCAACAGTTCATTATAAAAACAGTTTGGCGGCACATGCCATCAAAATACTATTTATAAAATAAAAGTGATGGAATTACTTGTTATTTCTGTTAATGATTACCAAGCATTTTTGATTCTATAATTTGTAATGTACAGATTTATGTTCATTCTCTCCTTTCTTTTCCCCTCCCTTTTTTCAGCTAATCAACTGCATCAAAGCATTGAACAAATGGAAATCTGGTAAAAATTCATACTTTTTTGCTTTGGAATAATGTCTGACATGAAGTTGATCTTTTTATATGAGCATAATTCATTTTAATAGTTTGTCATCAAGACTATAAGCTGATGAGACACAGATGTGAAGAGCTGTTTTTTCTTTCTTTCTGATCAGCTACGTTGTTAGCCTTGGATTTTTCTTTAATTCTGAGTGAGATGGTCCACTTTTTAACCCCATAACCACAGTGCGGATCCCAAATTGATAAATGGAGCTTCTACTGCCTATTGTGACACCTTTGTAAAACAGGATCTGGTGAATGGTGATGGAGTCTAGTAACTGCATCACCATTGCATTACTGTAGTTACTGAAGGTTTCAATAAAAACTCCTTGTAGTTCCAACCATTGAGAAAAGGCAAGAGTGCAGCATGTTGTATTTCCAAATTATACAAAAATATGAAAAGCCCATTTGATTTGGATAAGGCACACTTACCTGTCATTCTGATTATAACTCAGTACATAATTTACTTATCAACCAAAGATGAGTAATTTATAATCTTTGAAACCTTTGGGGTTGATCCCCAAATTCCCCAAACTGTACTTCTAAATGCAGTGTCCCATGTTTTTAAAAGAAGCTATAGTGGTTTAAAATCAGCTTGATGGAATTAAAGGGGGGGGGTATTTTTCTCCCCTGAACCCTCTTCTTTGCCCCAAAATGGAAAATTCTGGCTCTGCTTACATGTCTGAACCTACATGTCTGAACCCCACCATACCTTGCGTTGTTTTTCTTGTCTTCTATAACACTGCTCTTCATCGAGCCAACAACTTGTGACTGATCTGGTCCACAGACATTTCCCACTGTTGTGCTTTAGCAAGCAGCAGTCCAAAGCATCTGGAAGGAAAAAAAGTCCTAGTCTTCAGCTGAGGAAATAAGTGACGCTGTTAAATTGCCATTCCTTTTTCTGCTTGTATATTCCAATTTCTTTCAAACTAAAATTCTGTGCTGAGCTTAAAAAAAAACCACAGAAGTTCCATGCAGTTCTCTGGATGTGGTAAATAGAACTAGATGGGGTGCTTTTAGCAAAAGAAACAGTTGTGGGGTTTGGAAGAGATCATGAAGTCACAGGGAAAAGCTGCTGTTGTTCATTGCAAGCAAAGTGAATTTCAGAAAAACCGGAGCAGTAGAATGTGGGATATTTGGATATTCTTAAAGGAAGAGGCAAGCTCTCCACCCTTGTAATTATGAATTCCCTTTGTGTTGTCAGCAGCACTATATTGGCAAAGGACAAGAGGCTTCAGTTTCATCAGAGGGGCAGAAGTATGAATTCCACTGGCTCAGGCAAAAGCAGTGCAACTGTTTCTAGGTAAGTGAAAGATGATTAGGGTGGAGTAAAGAACCAGTGGCATTTTTTTTATCCCACCTCTTCTTTTCTGGAAAAAAAGAAACCACATTTTATACATTTTTGTCACAGTTCCACGTGTCTGCAGCTTGATGATATCTCTTTCTGGAATACATTAAATAGGGTCACCACTGGAATCCCACGATCTTTCAACATAGTGTGTGTTTATGGCAGTAGGCATGTTCCTATGTCTTATTTGTATATGTTTTGCATTTCAATTTAATAGGATCAACAAATGATAAAGAGTTCAATTTCTTGAATTCTGGTGATAGAAATGCACTATTTCAGTTTATCCTGTCCAGAATAAATATACCATGGCAGTCATCTGGATTAAGAAAACTGTAAGAGACACAGACTCCTTTCCTAAAAATTTACTACTTCCTGAAACTTACATATAGACTTCTATATTTGCGGGAGTTTTAAAAACCCTTTGCTGCCAGTGAAATTTAAGGCTGGCGAAGGGGAAACAGTCCATAGAAAGTAAAGGAAATCCATAGGAATAGTTCCATATTGCGTTCTTCAAGATTCTCCTTTGAGTTGAGCTTGATTCCTGGTGATGTCACAGGCATATCCATAGTTTTCTTGTCAACATTTTAAAGGGGTTTACCATTGCGACTTTTGGGTGGCATTTCTTTAATTTCCCGGTCTAGTCTGCCAATCTTGCAATCTCTGCACAATTTGTGGCGTTTAGTTCTCAGAAGTTTTAGTATCCATTCATTTCCCTGTTGAATTAGTCTTCTACTCTCAGGCTCATGGCAGAGCAGAAGAGCTAAACTTTTCCTCCCTGATTTCTGTCTTCCTTTCTTGACAGAATGGCAGGCTGGAGTAGAAGCTGCTGTCAGTTGTAACTTTTTATGTTTTTTTTTTTTAATCTATGAAAAAATTAAGTTAATCTTAGCTAACCTCAGAAAGGCTAAGGTTCATATTTGGAAGAGAGACTACTAGAAAATTGAAAATAATAAAAGAGAATTTTTGTAGCTCGGGGTTGAAATGAGGAGTTCTTGGTGCTCTCTGAGCTTAATTGTTTCCCTGCAGATGTTTCATTAGCCAAACTAGGTAACTTAATCAGTGCTAGTCCTAGCACTGGTGCTGGTGAAGTTACCTAGTTTGATTAATGAAACGTCTGCAAGAAAACAGCCAAACTCAGAGAGGTCCAAGGAGTCCTCAAATGGAAAACATTTTGAAAATGGCAATGAAAACCACTCCTCTATTACCAAAATAACTCTACACAGATGTGTTCATGCAGACAAGCTCATTTTCTCTTCTGTAGGGGAGAGAGCAGGTCTGTGTGGTTCATTCTGCATTTCTCTGGCTGCCCACGCTTTGGAAGGCAAAAATTTTGAGCGGATTACCTACTATATCTCCAGGCACAATTTGGGAGCAAATCAAATGGAGTTTTAAAGTACATTATATTACACACCATTTCTCATATTGTTATTACAACAATGTTGGATTAAGGTTACTGTATGCAGGAGGCTAGGAGCCTAATCTCCACTCCCTAGATCCTTTTAAAAGAGAAAAGCTCCTTATTGAGGCTGTGCAGGCTCTTTTTACAAAATAAACCAGCATGAGCTCAAGTCAGTTGGGCGTTAAGTATTTTAAAAAGAGACATGACTAGGGAGATTGGTAGAGTACCTCCAATTTGCAGGTGACAGACCTAGCTTAGTTCAGGCCATTGTTGCCTTGTATTTAAGAAATAAAGAACTGGAAAGGACAACGTGTCACACATTTTACAAAATGGTTGCCCCTTCCTTAGAATCCAGATCTTGGAGAATGTGGTGAGTTTGCTGTCGAAGTACAGAACACATCCTAATTTCTAACAATGCAGTTATGATAGCGAAGATTGGATGAACAAGCAAAGCCTTCTCAGAGTTATATAATATGAGTAGGGCTTTACTTTCAAGGAAGTTTGAACTCAGCAAGAACATTGGGGAAGATGACAATCTGCCCTTGTATATAATTTTTGATTGAAACCATACAAATTTAAAGCTCCTTCTGGGCAAATTCTGCTGCTCATTAATATCCAAACTAAATTATAACAGTGTAGCTTTAAGAGTACCCAGTCTTGGTAACTTGATTTATAGACTTCATCTTCCAGAATTGCCCAGCCAACCCAGTGAATCTTACTGTAGGTGTGCTGAGAAGTTCTGTTGAGATTAATATAATTATGGGAGAGTGCACAATAAATATTTCAACGTATATAAATATATTTAAGTAAGATCACAGAATCATATTCTCATCTCCTTTAAAAGCTAAAAATTGCAGCCTTGATCTTTTAACCCAGTTTAACAGTCTTACAGATTTCACCTCTATACTTAACCAGACAAGCAGACTATATAGTGCAATTCTTGTGTTATTGTTTTAATCTAGTGTGTCTGAACTACTGGAACGGTATGAAGAAGATCCTGAAGAGGTTCTCTATAATCTTGGATTCGGACGCGATGAACCAGATATTGCTTCTAAAATTCCATCAAGATTTTTTAATTCATCATCTTTTGCAAGGGGAATAGATATCAAAGTGTTTCTGAGTGCACAACTGCAACGAATGGAAGTGGAAAACCCCAATTTTGCTTTGACAAGTACGTTTTTCTTACTGGGCAATATACACATTCAGTAAACATAAATGCATAAAAAATTGGTATGTTCCTAAATGATATCAAAAGTTGGCCAGGGAAAATATGGTATTACTTGATTAATCTTGTTTTTCAGACCAGTAAACTAGAAATAAATAGGTCTAATGCAAAGCCCTTCTAATTTTAAACCATCTGAACCTAGTCATTTGGGGGAAGAACGTTGTCAAGGCAGCTAACTATCCCTCTATTTTTTACCCTTTCATTCTGCAATGTGAAAAGTCAACCTCTCACATGATAGTGAGTATGTAGATAACTGTAGCAAAACATTAGGAGCAATTGACCAGCCTTTTCCAGCCTGGGTTCCTTGGAAAAGTTTAACTCCCAAACCTTAGCTTCTCTTTCTTATGCTAACTAGAGATGATGGAATCAATTCTAAACCTACTCACAATTGTCCGTGGACAGCAGAATGAAGTGGGAGTAATATGTACCCTATGGAACTGGAGTGTGAGAAAAGGTTCAGAGAAGGAGTGGAGCTCATTTCAAAGACAGTTCAGTTAAGGAGATAGGTGCTTTTATTTGGTAGAAAAGTGATGGAAGGAATCTCATGATTTTCTCCTCCCTCTGAACAGTTTCTCAATGATATAACTCAGTACGCATTAATTTCTTGGGTTTATATGCTACACAATTAATACAGAGTGGCTTACATCCCTACTGAACATTAAAACAATAAAACAGAAACAATATATTTTCCTTTGAGTGATTCAAAAGGCAGGTGTGTTTTTAAGACTGACAAAACAATTCAAGACAGTCTATTTTTCCTCCGGGAATACTACAAGTAACATTTAGGTAAAGAATTAGTGAATGGAACCCTAGTTTAATTCCTTCAGATTTCAGAAGCCAAGGCTAGTTGAAAGTCAGAAGTCGGCTTTGGTGCTAATGTTCTGATGTTTCTGTTTTTAACTTTGCAAGTTTCAAGTTCATTTGTTGTTTCAATATTGCACTTTTACAGTGCTGCCCTTTGTTCTTTTTATCATTTGGTTTTGTCTTTTTTGCCAGGTCGCTTTCGTCAAATCGAAGTGCTTACTACTGTGGCCAATGCATTCTCTTCCTTGTACTCTCAAGTTTCTGGCACTCCCTTGCAGAAAATTGGGAGCATGAATTCAGTATCTTCCAGTAAAGAGGCATCCAGCCCACCTCCTCTGACACGAAGTAACACAGCGAATCGTTTGATGAAGACCCTGTCGAAACTCAATCTCTACGGGAACCCTCAAGCAGGGGATAGTGGCAGTAGTACATTCACCGAGAAGAGCAAATCTGAAAATGGGAGTGAAGAATCAGAAGGGAAAAACGAAGTCAAAACTCCAAAGCACTTCAAAGCAACTTTGTTGGCAACAGTAAAAGAAGAAGCACCTTGCAACCAGTCCAGTCTTTTGGGAGCTCTGGATTCTTCGGAACTTTGTCCTAGCATTCAACAGGAAACTCAAGCTTATTCTATTTCTTACGAAGATCAACAAAATAATAACTCTTTTGGACACACAGGTGGATTTCATGAAAAGATTGCTGCTATGAACTCTTCTAATCTCACGGGTGATACTCTGGAATCAACCAGTTCTGAACATAAAGATACCAAGGCAATTCAGATGCCTGCAACTTCAGGGGCTGATAAAGAGGCCTCAGCTCCGCTAAGCATCCCATCGATTGCCAGCCTCATGCTGCAGCAGAAGGACTCCTTTGAGATGGAGGAGGTATGTGGAAAGAGATAAGAATGATTGTTGCTTTGATGTTGTAGTTCCTCAAGGGTTGATTCTTCACAAGCTTTCTCCAGTCTGGTACCTGGTAGATGTTGGAACTATGTAGAGGACTTTGGAGAGTTGTTGTCCCTGTAGACCACACAAAGTTTGGAGACAGAGTTTTAATAAGATGCTAAAATAGTTCTTTGGTATATAGTGTAGAATAAGATCCTAAACTACAATTTTAAACCAGATCTTTCATAGCTTCATACACAGCCCTGATCAATTTTAGCGAGTATTTCAGCTACAGGTACGGTCCTAAAAAGGAGGTGGGGTTACTAATGTGAAGGAAGATTATACTTTACTAAGATATTCCTATTTAAATTGTGCCTAAAAACCAGCCAGAGATACAGCATGTTTGTTATTGCTAGTTACTGTTAGAGATAGGCAGGCTGCTTACTTTATTTTTTTATGCTCTTTGGAGTTCCACATGATCGTGAAAACTGGCATCATGATTTGTCTCCATTTTAGGTGGGAATTACATAAAAACCATATTTTAATTTACATAAAACAGTCCTGTCAACCTATTGCAATTTAATGAGAAGCTCCTATTCCAGTATAGGTAATACGGAATTAGATAGACAATCGTTCCCCTTGATTGGGGAGTATAAAGGCGGGATATAAATTTAATAAATTGAAATTGAATTGAATAAAACCTTGTCCTTTTAGGTCAGGAACAAGCAACCTAGTGCTCTTCAGGTAATCTGGAGTACAATTTGCACCATTCCTTCCTGTTATTTATGCCAGCTGTCACAACTGGAAGTCGGTCATAACATTCTGGAGAGTTCCAAGTTATGCATCATTATTTGAGATGTATTTCAAATTACTGGATTTCATTCCTAAAGCTGCTAATGATAGGATACTGTTTGTGTTTCTGTCCTGACTTGCTAATAACCGTACCCATGTGACAAGTCTGAGCAATTCTAATTTTGATGAAGGCATTAAAGTGTCTTTGTTTGCCTCTCAGCTGCACAACTTTTTATTTTTCATCCAACCCTAGATCAGGGGTCCCCAATCCCTGGTCTGTGGACCAGGACGTGCCTAGGGGGGCTGGGGGCACTCACATTGCATTTTGGGGGTTTGTGCATGTGGGCCCCTACACTAGTGATGGCGAACCTTTTCAGCACCGAGTGCCCAATCTGGAACGTGCATGCATGTGTGCATGCCAAAGTGCCAGAGAACTGAAAGACCAGCTGGCCGGTGCGCGCATGCCTGCTTTTTGGCCGTTTTGGGGGCCATTTTCAGGCTGTTTTTCATGCCCCAAATGCCCCCAAACGGCCTAAAAACAACCTGGAAATGGCCCCCCAAATGGCCTTTTTTTGGCCATTTTCAGGCCGTTTGGGGGCTGTTTTCTGGGCCATTTCCTGGTGCTCTGGTGCCCGTGAAGACCAGGATGCCAGAAACCAGAAGAGCAGCTGGCAAATGGTGTGTGTGCCCACTGAGAGGGCTCTGCGTGCTACCTCTGGCACACGTGCCATAGGTTCGCCATCACAGCCCTACACCCTGTTTTGGGCCCGAGGGGCCTCCTGCACCAACCCGAAAGCCAGAAATGGGCGAGGGAGGCAGGAGATGCACAGGGGACACACGCAGATGTGGGGGCGCATGCACGAGGCACTCACATTGCATTTTGGGGTTGCGGGCACGCACTTTGGACACTCGGCACCAAAATGGTTAGCCATCACAGCCCTATGATATTCCTATATCACCCTAACATAAGAGGGTTTATTTGTTTTTGACAAATAAATTTAGGAATTTAGAAATACGCCTGAAATCATGTGGCTAAGTTATACTTATGGTTTTACAGTTAGTTTATGGAAGTGAGGAATCTTAACTATTAATGG
Organism: Boaedon fuliginosus; assembly: GCA_027560395.1. NCBI lineage: Eukaryota > Metazoa > Chordata > Lepidosauria > Squamata > Lamprophiidae > Boaedon > Boaedon fuliginosus. The sequence continues at coordinate 381,827 of JANHGC010002772.1, read as the reverse complement.
CAAAAATGAGAACAATTCCACTTTCTTTCTTTTTTCTTCTTCTTTTTTTCTAATGGTCTTGTGCGTAGAAAAACACCACGAGGCAGAGCCAGGAGTGCCCTAAAGGTCTGCTTTTCTTCTTTCCAAGTTTGCCTTTGGAATGTTTTCTTTGCACGTATCATGGTGGAGATATCCAGGGCACAGTTTTCCAAGCTGTCCCAGAGCCCTTGTGGCTGGGGCTTCTGTCGGAAGTCTGCTGCTGTCAAGATAGCCAGCGTGGGAGAGTGAGTCAAGGCACAGCTTTCCCAAGAGTTTTGGCCTCTGCGTTCTCAGCCAATCAGATGCATTTGTGCTGGCATCCTTATTGATATTGGCGAAGGAGATGTGGAAGGGTGGAGGGAACAGGGCAAAGATTGCAAATAGAAATGCAGGCAGGGTTCTGACCCCGCGACCCGCAGCAGAGGCGGGGGAAGGAAAGGGATCAGCCCCCTTATCCCACCCACCCCAACTGCCTAATCCCCCAGTGGGAAAGGGAGGACAAGAAACTCCAGCACAACCCTAAGAGCAAATGAAGCCACGGAGCCGCCTTTGCAAACTGAGACCTAGCACATGGCTTGTAAGATGGATGTTTATATGCATTGATAAAGAGTAGTAATTTTGCCTTGCAGAGACATCTATGTGCTTTTGCCTTTGGGGGTTTTTTTTTGTTTAAAGAGTATTAAAGGAGCTGCTGTTGATGTTTCGATTGTGTGATGTATGTAATTTTAGAGATTGCAGGGCAGGTACAGTTGAAGGTAGCAACTTGCTAATGAGTACAAACCTGGCTTCCCCACATTTTAGAGTTGGTCTGTCTTCCAGTTGTCATATCTTTACAGAAATCTGCTTTAAAAGGAGATGCTTGCTATGGATGCCCCATTAAGGAGAAGTGTATATTCTATGTACGGAATATATTAGAATAAAATAAATAAATATTCTGTTCTATGACTTTGCTGTTTTTTTACTCTGCTATGCAACCAGCCTGATTTTTTTTTCTCTGGTCTTGCTCCGATTTTTATCAATGGCATCCCTATTCTGGCATCTTGTCTTTTTTTCTTTCCTACAGAAGAACTGGTTCAAATGCATAGTAGAGGCCGTTCCCGGCTCTGTGTAGATTTTAGTATCACTAACCTCAGTTTTGAATAAAATGGGAAAGTGGCATAATCTGACTTTGCTTCTGAACATTTCAGCAAAGTTGCAGTTCTGGAAATCCGGCATGCAAGAATCTGGGTGTTTCTTTGTGGAGAAATGCTGACTAAAAAGGAACAATGGGAGACCCTTGAAGACTCATTTACGAAGCAGTTTAAGGGGATGCAGGCTTAGCTTTGTGGGATCTAATTTTGCTTTATAAAGTCCCTGTCTTAACCCTGAAATTCAAGTGCAAAGAAATAGCTTCAGATTAGAAAGTATAACTTCATTGTTAAAAGATTTACTATGTCTCTGACTCAGTGTCACGGGTCAGAAGCTTATTTTCTGTACTCGAAATGGGATCACAGTTGAGTTGCACAAAACCGTGCCCAAAAATGTCTTTCATCTCTACAGTCTACTTAGAAAACAAAAACGTTTAGCAATCAAATGGAAATCAACCAAAAATATACCAGTAGATCCTCCAATTCTGTTGTCCAGGAACAGCCAAGAAGTAGTACAGGTAGTTCTCAACTTACGACCACAATTGAGTCCAAAATTTAGGTTGCTAAGTGAGAAATGTGTTAATTGAGTTTTGCCTTGTTTTACGACTTTTCTTGCTACATTTGAGAAGTGAATCACTGGAGTTGTTAAATATACAATGGTTGTTAAGTGACTCTGGTTTCCTCATTGGCTTTGATGGTCAGAAGGTTGCCAAAGGTGATCACATGACCCTTGGACACCGCAACCATCATAAATGAGAGTCAGTTGTCAAGCAGCCGAATGTAAATCATGTGACCAAAATGAGTTACATTTGGATTGTAATATTGTAGTGCGCTTTTCATCATTTAACCCAGAGGTTCCCAAACTTGGCGGCTTGAAGACTTGTGGACTTCAACTCCCAGAATTCTCCAGCCAGCAAAGCTGGCTG
>JANHGC010002772.1:162606-174267 GCA_027560395.1 Boaedon fuliginosus | reverse complement strand
CAATCACACAGCAATCATACCATCAGGGAAGGGTAACAAGGGATCAGGTCCAAGCTTGGTGGCAAAGCCAGGTCTTTGTGGTTTTGCGGAACACAGGCAGACTAGAAATGGTCCTAAGTTCAGTGGGGAGCAAATTTCAGAGGGACGGCGCTCCCACAGAGAAGGCCCTCGCCCGCGGGCCCGCCAGCCAGCATTGTTTCGCTGACGGAACCCGGAGCAGGGCCTCCCTGTGGGATCTCACCAGGCAATGGGAGGCATACGGTGGCAGAAGGTGGTCTCTGAGGTACCCCGCCCCTAAGCCATTTAGTTTCCCCACAACAGCAACCTTGTGAGGTATGTAGGGCTGAGAAGACATGATTGGCCCAAAGTCAACAGCCGGCTTTTATATTTAAGGCAGGACTACAACTCACCATCTCCTGATTTCTAACCCAGCATCTTAACCATTAGAACAAACTGGTTCTCAGATACTGTTTATTTCAAATAAAGATAAAGAGTTGGATCTCTGATGGCGGGAAGAAAATTGTGTTTCCTACCATTTCCTAGAGTCAAAATTGTGTTGATGTTCTGCAACAATTTCCTAGTGTGTCTGAGGTAACCCCTCATCAAGGGAGTTACCAAAATTGTGTTGATGTTCGGCATATTTAAACTAGGTATTCTGTGTGTGGAAATTATTTTTTTTTGGTCACATTTAGTAAAGTGGATTTTTGTTCCAATTCTGGCTTTCTGGCACCCACCTCAGCTTGGCTGAAATTTGGCTTCCCATAGTTTTTCTTGGGTTCCCTTCTGGATTTGTTTGTTTGTTTGTTTGTTTGTTTGTTTGATTGTTTGTTTGTTTGTTTGTTTGTTTCGATTTATACCCTACCTCATTTCCCGAGTCAGGGGAACTCGAGGTGGCTAACAACAGTAAAAACAATAAATACACTGTAAAAATCTAAACAACACTCAATCAACAATCAATCGGAGTTTCAGGAGGAGAAGGTTGGTCAATTCCAGGCCCGCCGAAAAAGCCAGGTCTTCGTGGATTTCTGGAAGGCCAGGTGGGGATGGTCCTAATCTCTGGGGAAAGCTGGTTCCAAAGGGCCGGCGCTGCCCCAGAGAAGGCTTTAGCGCAGGGGCCCGTCAGCCACATTGTTTGGCTAACGGGACCCGTAGCATGCCAACTCTGTGGGACCTAACTGGGCGCTGGGAGGCACAAGGCCGCAGAAGGTGGTCTCGAAGGTAATTTAGCCAGACTGGGTGAGGTGTGGGTGTCCATCCCCCATAGTTCCCCAGAGGGCTGGTGTGGAGGAAGAAACCAGTTTTCAATGAAGGTGATGGTAGCAGCCATTGGACTGAATTTTCAGTTGATGGCTGTCCCAGGTAGAAGTTACCTCAGAACTGTTACCTCATAGGAAGGGCTGCTTCAACCCCGAGGGCCCCTTCCCTTATTACTATAGTGAACCTATTTTCTTGGCAAAAAGGGACAAATCTGACATCAATTCATAAGGACATTTTAATTGTTGATCATTTTGCTTTACAAAGGAAAATTCAAGAGCAAAACCATATTCATATTCTAATGCATATTCTAATAAAGAGTAGCTTGCTGGGGGTGGGGAAAGGACTGGATTTTTTTATATAATTAAGTATACAGGGTCACCACACTTGTGTCACTTTCTCTTAGAGTTGGCCTCTCCTCCTTGCTTGGTGTTGGGATGTCATGTGAGAGTCCATGAACGTGTTTGATGGGAGTTCACTTTAGGAGCAATTTTTGCAAGACCTAAATGCAGAAACAACAGGAGCAAACAATTTCAGGGAAATCCCCAAAGTTGACTGGAGGAGATCTGTCTCGTGTAACTCTTTCTGAGTTTGACCCTTGCAAGAGTTTTGACCCTCTGGCTTGAGCAAGGTTAATTTTGCAAAGGATTCTGCCTGGGGGTGATCTCAAAGGAAGATCCCTTGCATATTATTAGGGTTTTGGCATTAAGGGGTGCTATCAGCAAACTACATAGGAGTGGTATCTTCAGGAGCAAAATTTTGCCTTGCAAAGCTTTGAACAGATTCTTTTGGAAAGAGGTGCTTTGTAAGCAGTGAAGTAAAGAAACTAAATGCTAGAAGGATGTGGGGGAGAAATTCATGCAGCACTACACAAATTCAGCTAACTTCCACTTTCTCAATCATTCTGCAGAGAAAAGTGCAGCTGAATTTTCATATCCCTCTTCTTCAATATTGTTGCATGGCTTTTATCCAGACTGGAATTTAAGAAATGCTAGGAAAGTCAAAGTGTCTATAGAAATGTATGTTGTGATTAGGAGCCAGGCACTCACTCTTATTTCACACTAGGATTAGGATTATGTCATAGTTCACATGAGTTCATAAATTCTGTTCTCAGATCCTCAGTGTGTCCTTCAGCCGTAGAATTTATATAAGTTCACCAGGTCAGAACCTTCTTATTCTTGCCATTGGGCAGGATAACATAACAATTCCATCTTTGCATTGTCTTTTCCATGGAATTTTGTCTTTTATCCCAACACTAACCAGGTGTAGCCCGAATCTATGATTTGCGTGTAAAACTATCCTCCAAGATGGCACATTGGTGACTTGATTGGTATAATCACATAGTTTATTAGGCATTGTAAATATGTGGTTTCCATTCTGTTCTGGGCTGCTTTTCTAGCTAGCTTTTCCAAGTTGTTAAATTCCTTCTGATCTCCTATTCATATTCTGACCATCTTTGCAGCTAATCCTGCTGATTTATTTATTAAATATTATTAAATATTTATGCTTCTCTGTGGCGGCTCCATCCCTCTGGAATGGGCTCCCCGCGGAGATTAGAACCACCCCTAGCTTTCCGACCTTCCGCAAGGCCGTGAAGACTTGGCTTTGCCGGCAAGCATGGACTTGACCATCTGTCCCCCTACCCCATATATGATTGTGTGAATGATTGAGTTTTTCGAATTTTATTGTATTAGATCATTGTATTTTACTGTATTTTTTGGCTGCCTCGGGTTCCCCAAATTGGGTGAAGAGAGGCGGGATATAAATCAAATAAATAAATAAATAAATCTGTCTCCACTAAAAGCTGGCAATGGGCCAGAGAGTGACATCCTTTGATTCATCCTTCTACCAGGATTAGTGGGATGTAGAGAGGAGACCTAAAAAAAAACCTAACATGGTAGATCCCACCAGGTATTTAACCAACCTGGCTCCCACTTAGAAGAGCATATAATGGGCCTATTTACCTATCTGTGTGGGTTTGGAGATTAGTCAACCTTGCCTTTTAGAAGGAAACTTTTTGATAAAGTAGGACTTTATTTCTGCTTCTTTGGCATCTCTTAAGCAACATATTGTATCATCCTGGAAGTATTTCTCCTGTGATTATGTTCATGTAGTAATTCTTGTGGTAATGTGAACTGGCTTCTTCAGCTGCTGAAAAATAAATGGCTGAATTTTTCTTTGTGAAAAAGGAATTTTAATGGTCTTTGCCAGAAATAGCAGGAGCTGAAGTGTCTTATGCAAAATAATAATTTTTTTAAAGCACTTAGGATGTGAGTCATTATCAACAGCAGGATAGTTTAAGCATTCTTCATTTTCCTATTGTTACAACATAAAAAAAATAATTGATATAGAAAAATATAGTTCCTATAGGCTGACCAGAAATCATGCGACATCCCCCCCTTGTCTTCAAATCAGTGCATTTCATTTTCCACAAATACGGTAAGTTGACAATGCAGGAAATAAAAAGATAGAACACTACACTACAGTGCAACAAGTTTACTAATTAACCCAAAAGGAAAATGAAATTCAGAGATTGTAAGCTTTAGTATTCCTTTGGTATCTTCACAGCTCATAATGTTCCACAGGAGAAAAAAACACATTACCACAGTCTACGTGGAATGGAATTATAACTGAAACATAATATATCTATCTAGGATTGACTGGAATATCATCAAAAGTTTGAAGAATTTCTGCACTGGGAAAAAAAGTACTGCTGAAATATTAATGGAGTATTTGCTTGCAAATTGCATACAACCCATACATAATGTCACATTTTATCAGGTCCTAGTATTTGCGGAAAGTATTTTATTTGCAGTAAAAGGAAGGAAATCGATAATGTTGGGCAAATGAAAACATGGCACTATACTGGAAAGATCACTGTGATACACAAGAAAAGGAATTTATGGGGCATCTGCTATCGTGATCACCTCTTGTGAACTGCTTTGCGGATCCCTTTTAAATGATGAAGCAGGCCATTACTCATTTTATGCATAAATAAAGACTGTTTTGAAATGCTTTGAAATCCTTTGCATCTTCACAGTTAATCCTAAATTAGTCTAGAGGTAAGATTTTATGTTCCCAAAATGACACAAAGAAGGTAGCAGAAACTGTTTCTTAAGATACTTCTTTTGGAAAAATAAGATATTCACCTCTGGTTCCGTTTTATTTTTAGCTTGAAAGTAATAATAAAAAAACCCCTGTCACATATGCATTTAAAATATTTTAAAAATCAATTAAACCAAGGAAAGAGAAGTAATCAAAGTGCAACAGTAAATTCAGATACTGTAAAGTACAGATTGTTCATCTATTTTTAAGCTTGGCTTAAAAATATAAAACAGGCAGCTTTAGAAACTTAAGGATAAACTTCTGATTGATATCAGGCTATGGTTTTTAAGCACCTGAGCAGGACTTGTATTTAAAAACAATGTTTAAACTTCATTTCGAAGAGCGTCTGCTGAGGAAAATGCATTATCTGACTGGTGATGGAGGTCCTGCAACATCAGCTTTTATCTATAAACCCTCTTGTATCAGCAGAATTTAACTTGACAAATCTGACTGCCACCATCATGTACCATACAAATGTGCTATGGAACGTTTCTTTTTTTAGCAGATTTGTGGGGGGAGAGAAATGGAGGGTGGGGAGGAGAGAAATAAAATGAAATTCTTGCCTTATAAGCAAAAATTAGTCTGCATAACCTGAGCAAGCTGATTAATACTTTGGCAGGAAACCATCAAGACTCTTGGCTGGATTGAACTGGGAAGTTAAAAAAAACCAAAAACCAAAAAAGGCAGCGGCAAAGTTACTTAGATAATGAGATGGGCAGTGCCTTAATTTAATTAATTAATTAAATACTTTTGTACAGTCATCCAGAAAATTACCCAAATGAATCCTTAAAGATCTTAACAGTAGAGTATGACTCAGAGAAAACTGTAGCTGAATTCCTCAATGATTATGGAGGAGGATGGCCTTAAATCTCATACTCTTAAGCTAATGTGAATACTTTTAATACATCTCTCCTGATGTTACCTAACATTTAGAAGATTGACAACTCCTTCCCAGATGGGGAATACACATCCTTCTGTGTCAAACATGAACTTCTTAAAGGAGAAACTTACACTGCAAACCTTCTTGCTACCACCATTTCTATACTTCATACGCTGACTCGTCTTTAAATTTCTCATCTCTGAGTTTTTCATCAACTCCATCCAATTACAACGTTTTTGCTCCTCCCCTATCCTTCAAGCAATTCATCCAGTAGTATTATGTTGGTAAATGTTTAAGAATCAGTTCCAGTGTCTCCAGTGTCTCTGCTGTGCCACTAACCATGGAACAATAGATGAACACAAAGGGTGCTGTAGTTTAGTTCTGCTTTCAGTTGCAAAATTCATGAAAATTGGGGTGGGGATGAAACGTTGATTTTGGGTTTTATCGATTAGACAAGTTCGTTGTTATAGAAATGGCTAGTTTATATTATGTTAAAAATAAAAAGCTAGAGGTTTGATGCCATTATCTTATTCTACTGCACCAAAGGGAGTCAGAAGTCAATGCCTTTTCTTTCTTTCTTTCCCTTTGCCTTACACTTTTCCCTTCCCCTTTCCCTTCTTTATTTTCCTACTATTTTTTGTGTTTTATATTATAAAATGCATAAAGAAAACGGAATGTAGGGGAAGGATTGTTCCAGTGAACAAGGGCAACCATAGAAAAATTCCAATATGATGACAAAATTGATGACAAAATGATGACAAAATTTAAAGGAAGGAACCTGGAGCAGGCAGTCTTTCAAATAATTTAATCTTATCTCATATAAAGCTTGTAAGGTACCTGATTGGGGAAGAGAGGCGGGATATAAATCCAATAAATCTAAATAAATCTAAGAACCTTCAATCACATTTGGAGAGCCTACTTGCAGTCAGTGCAGTTTCATAATTCAAGACTATTCAATTTCTTGTAAACTTTCTATAAATTAATAAATTAATAAATAAATAATGAAGAGAAAACTTAAAACATCTGAGTTAAGTGATGTCATGTCCTCCCTCTCGCAGTGCCTGGAGGCTGTTAGGGGCTGGATGGGGAACAACGGATTGAAACTAAACCCTGGCAAGACCAAGTGGCTTTGGGTCAGGGGTTGGTTGGCTCAGGAAGAATTGCCTTTCGTCTTGGATGGGATGGCACTTCCCCAAGCAGACCCTGTGCGTGATTTGGAGGTTCCCCTGGACTCATAACTCCTGCTCAAAGAGCAGATGGTGGTCGTGGCCAGGAGGGCCTTTAAGCCGCCTTGAGTCACCATGGGCGAATAGGCGGCAATATCAATTTAAATAAATAAATAAGTAAGTAAGTAAATTTTTGCTATTGCCAAAGTACATGGCTGATTCATGACTCCCTTTAATTTTTTCCCACTATTATGGATACTGCAGCTGGGATCCCATTAAAAGAATGAATGACACACACCAGGATGAAGAGTTTTGTTTTATTTAAGGGATAAATCCAGTACATACAAAGAGAAAATCATTTCCTGATCAATTGTGATCACCATCAGCAGTGGATGTTTTGACATTTCTGTTCAAAATTGCTTCATTTTTTCTTCTCCAAGCTGTCCTCCCATAAGGTTGAGATACAGTTGCTACACTCTGTGTTTGAATGTTGCTCAAGTAAAAAGAAGAATCCCTCGCTTCCCTTTTTGGTATCATACCTGATGGTTTACTTGAAAAAAAAGAACCAGAAGATCTTCTGATTAGAAGAAAATGTAATTTAGAGACAGCGGCATCTCTTTCTTAAGAGAGGAAAAATTAGTAGCTTTACTCTCAGCATTGGAAATGCTTCTGATTGTTAAAGCTGTGAGTGACTTTGTTGGAGAATTTATCGCAGGGAACCGAAGTACTGAAATGAAAACGTAATTAAATTCCTATCATTTAATTATAAAATGGATTTGTGTAATACTGCCTAAAAAGAGCCAACTTTAGTGTGCTTGGTGGGATCCTGTTGCTTAAAAACCACTTTATCTAACCCATTTAAATTACAGAATTATGTGCTCATTATCCCACATTATCCCAAGCCTACATATAAAAATACCTAAGACTTTTTAGAGCTTATATATTTCAAATACTGTGAATATTCGGGATTAATGTTACAACCTTCAGAAATAGATCAAATGTATTAATGTCTCTTGAGCAGCATGGGTAGGGGCAGATGTCTCAAAAGTTCTTTTCAATAGAATACCATAGTTTAAGGCACGCGGTAAGTTTAAGACCAGAAGTTGGCCGTTCAAATCCAAGTACTGTGTGATGGGGTAACCTCCCATCCTTGCCACAGTTTCTGCCCACCTGAAAGCATGCAAAAGCGAGTAGATAAATAAGTACCATTTTGGTGGAAAGGTAACGGCATTTGGTATGCATCAGTGTATAGTCATGCAGGCCACATAACCATGAAAGTGTCTTTGGACAATGCTGGCTCCCTTGGTTAGGAAATGGAGAAAAGGACTAGAATTGGACAAAACTAGGCACTACAGTTGGACAAAATTTACCTTTACTTTTTTTTTAACCATAGTTTAAGATAAGATTTTATATGTTATTCCTGGAAACTATTTTTAATTCAATTTTGTCCCTGGATATTGTAAATCAAGGAAACAAGTGCCCGAAGAGCTGCTGATTCAGTTCTACAGAGGAATTATTGAGTATGTCATCTGCACCTACATAACTGTCTGGTTTGGCTCTGCAACCAAACAAGACAGACAAAGACTTCAGCGGATAATTAGAACTGCAGAAAAAACAATTGCTACCAACCTGCCTTCCATTGACGACCTGTATACTGCACGAGTCAAAAAGAGGGCTGTGAAAATATCTACAGAGCCCTCACATCCTGGATATAAATTGTTTGAACGTCTACCCTCAAAATGACGCTATAGGGCACTGCACACCAGAACTAGACACAAGGACAGTTTTTTCCCAAATGCCATTACTCTGCTAAACAATCAATTCCCACAACACTGTCAAATTATTTATTAAGACTATATTACTATTACTCTTCTCACCCTTCCTAGTACCTACCTCATCCCACTTATGTCCATGTTGTTGTATCTTTTCAATTTATATTATTTGCTACTATCACTAAGTATTTCATCTCATGATCCTTGCTGAATGTACCCTATTATTATTAACATTTTCGTTTATGTATACTTTGAACATATGCACCAAAGACAAATTCCTTGTGTGTCCAATCACATTTGGCCAATAAAGAATTCTATTCTATTCTATCACCTTGGATATACTTAGAGAGCATTATGGAGAAGCCAGTTATTGGTTAGTACAGCATTGGGGAGTGTGAGGTCGCATCCAACAACCCCTAGGGAGCCAGGGGTTGAGTTCCTCCGAATGCAAGGGGGTCAAAGATGACATAGCATGTGGCCATGGATGGGACAGCCCATTGACAGCAGAGATACTGTTGTGGACTACTCAGTGACCATTAAATGCTACTTATGATGTGAGGGACCTGGTGGCTGGGAGTGGCTGTGCTCAGTCATCACCCATGGAGAGACCCAATATACAGAGATCACCTGGTAGATATATGTCACCCCAGGTGCCTTCATATAATGAAGAAGAGGACAGCTCAGAGGATCCTATGGTGAGTGCATCTATACATCATTTTCTATTGGATGTCACATTATTTACAGGGACTGCTGAGAGTGGTTGGAGAATGTGTGTGGCATTGATAGACTCTGGCTGCATGAGATGCCTGATGAGTCAAGCCACAGTAGACAGTATGGGTATTCAGGTGCAGTCGCTTAAGCAACCCATCCAATTCAAACAGATGGATGGCTCATTATTGGGGGTAGTACCTGCTATCCATTGCACAGTGCCACTACAAATGGAGTTGGGAGAACATTGGGAATATATAAGATTCATAGTGGTTCTCAAAATTGTAGCACCTATAGTGTTAGGGTTGGCCTGGTTAGACAAATGGGGTCTGACTAAACTGCGTTTAGCTCAAGATCCTAAGGCTTCTGAGGCACATCAGCTGACCTCAACAGATAGCACTGCAATGGCTTTGGTCAGAAATGTACATACTCCTGAATACTCAGATGTGAAGTGTTTAATGAAATGGCATGTGACATCCTGGCCCCACACTGAACAACTGACTGTGCAATTGAATTGATCCCCAGAGCTGTCTTCCCTAAGCCCTGGATGTATTTGATGACCCCAAATGAGTTGGTGGAAATGAGGAGGTACATCAAAAAGAACTTGGCACGTGGATTTATCCATCCTGGTAGGGCCAAAATTGCTGCGCCCGTCTTATTCTGAGAGAAAAAGGATGGAGGTTTAAGAATGTGCATTGATTATGAGGGCCTCAATGCCGTCTGCGAGGAGCCTTTATATCTACTACCCCTCATACAGAGCCTACTAGCTGCTTTGGCCATGGGGAAACTTTTCACAAAGTTAGATGATGGGTTTGAGTAAAATGTGGAGATGAGTGGAAAACAACATTTAGTTGTCCACTGGGAAGTTTTCACTATCTTATCATGCTATTTGGCTTGAAAGGTGCCCCTGCTGTTTTCATGCATCTTATAAACAGTATGCTGCAAGACTTTTTATATCGGGCTGTTCTTATATATTTGGACAACATATTAATATATACATAAACTCTTGAAGAACATGTTCAGCTCATCCAACAACTGCTACAGAGGTTGTTAGATAATCAGCTATACATGAAATTATCGAAATGTAAATTTCACAAGGAGACCATTGATTAATTAGGTTACCGGATTTCAATGGGAGGAATAGAAATGGATCCTAAAAAGATGCTTGAATTAGCAAGAGCCTAAAACAAGAAAACAACTGCAAAGTTTTTTAGGATTTGCAAATTTCTATAGGAAGTTTATCCCATTGTTTGCTGAAATCACCATGCCTCTTACTGAATTGCTCAAAACAAAACATCTCACTGAACACCCTCAACCTCATCAAGTGATACCATGGACATCACAGTATCAAAAAGCATTCGACCATCTGAAGAATTTATTTTCAAATGAGCCCATCCTTCTCCATCCAGACTCCACAAAATCTTACATCATACAAGTTGATGCCAATGACATCGTGGTAGGGGCCATGTTACTACAGCATAATGATAAGGGGAGATTACAACCTTGCACATATATGTCTAGGAAACTAACTCCCACAGAAAGAGGATGGGCCATTTGGGATAAGGAGGCATTTGCAGTGATATTTTATTTACTTATTTATTTACTTAGATTTATACCCTGCCTCATTTCCCCGGTCAAGTTGGGCATTGATGATGTGGCATCATCTTTTGGAAGGCCTCCAGGTTCCTTTCAAAGTGTGGAGAGACCACAAGAAGTTGGAGGCCCTACAATCGACTTGTTGGTTATCGCCAAAACAGGCCCGATGGCCCCGGGATTTCCAGGATTTCTGATTTGTATTGAAGTATGTGCTGTAGGGTAGGCATTTCCTTGCTGACAATCTATCCCTGAAGCCTCATTATGACTCCAAGCATGAGGAAGTAGTAATGGGGAATATGGCGGACGTAGCAGCAACAGAGTCATTACAGGATGAAATCAAATCAGCATTAAAGACAGATAAATGGCTGAAAGACAATGAATCACATGTTAGATATCACAAAGACCTGGTATGAAATGGGGATAAAATATACATACCCAAAGACATCCCAAGAAATGATACTCCATAGATGTCATGACTCTAGAACAGCAGGGCATTTTGGATACATGAAAACAATAAACCTAATATGAGGACAATTTTGGTGGCCTCAGATGAGGAAAGATGTGAAACAATACGTACAAAAATGCCATGTATGTGCACAGGCTAAAACCCATTCTGGAAAACCCCTTGGTTTATTACAAACAGTGTCTGAGGCCAATAAACCCTGGGAGGATATAGCAATGGATTTTGTGGTGGATCTTCCTCTCAGTGATGGTTACACAGTTATTTATTTTTTATTTATTTTTATTTTATTTTATTAGATTTATACCCCACCTCTCTTCCTTGGTCAAGGGGAACTCGAGGCGCTAACAACCATTTTAAAATACTATACAGTATATAATATCTAAATCAACAATCCACACATCCAGGGGGGAGGGCACATCAATTCCAGGCCATCCAACAGAGCTAGGTCTTTTTGGCTTTACAGAAGGCCAACAAGGTGGGGATGGTCCTGATCTCTGCAGGGAGCTGATTCCAGAGGGTCAGTGCTGCCACAGAGAAGGCTTTCGCATGGGGGCCCACCAGCTGGCATTGTTTGGCTGACTCTGTCAGCCAACTCTGTGGGACCTAACTGGGTGCTGGGAGTTATAAGGTAGCAGAAGGCGGTCTCAAAGGTACCCCGCTCCTAAGCCATGTAGGGCTTTAAAAGTTGTCACTAGCACCTTGAATTGCACCTGGAAG
>JANHGC010002772.1:50069-60145 GCA_027560395.1 Boaedon fuliginosus | reverse complement strand
AGTGGGCTTTGCTCTCAGTTTATATTTATAAGTTTACAGAATATGAACTGACAGCAAACCCCACTCCTTACTCACACTCATGATGTTAGCTAGTTTGGGTAATGAAACGTCTGCAAGAAAACAACCAAACCTAATGGGTTTCTAATGATGCTGACTGCTTGGCCCATGTTTAACAGGATAGAAGCTTCCATACAGAGAGGTTGAAGGATGCCTCGATCTACATGACCTAACTGAACTGGTAGGATTAAACAAGAGCAACAGACTCTTGTGTTTGTAAAAAAAATAAAATAGAGGTGCCTGTTTCAAAATGTCAACTGACTTAGATCTTTCTAAGATTCAATGATTTTTCTTGTTTTGATATTAAGAACAGGCATATCCCACTATCTAAACATAAGAAATTTGTCATGAATATCTGATTGCTCTTGATCATAACATTGGTAATACTATAATCCCTATAAAGTGACAGAAGACAAAGCACAATATAGTTGCATGAGTGAAAATAAGCAGTCACACAACTGTAAAGTTGGCCAGTACCTAATGGAAAATATACATGGAATATTCCAAATATTGTTCATGACAGCCAAAGGTTAAGATTTAAAACTATTGATCAGACTTACTTGGTAAAACGAATTTCCAAGTGTGATGTTAAATACTCTCTTGGGGTAAAGGTGTGTTCCCATACGATCATGTTTGGAACGTAATTGATAGAAAAGCAGAGTTCAGAAAGTGCTGTGTGCAATTTGTCCAGGCTTGAGTAGGCAAAAAAACAAAAATATACAAGTCACATAAGATAAAGCTACATAAATCTAAATGAAAATCTACATAAATCTTAATCTGACAAAGAAGATATAAACATGAGGGAGGACATATATGCTATTTTAATACAATTATATAATTCTTTGAGAGTGGTTAAGGCATCAGACTAGAAACAGGGAAACTATGAGCTCCAGTCTTGCCTTAGGCACAAAACTTTCTCTCAGTCTTAGCAAGGAGGCAATAGCAAAGTATTTCTAAAAAAGCTTGCTAACAAAACTTCAGGGACCTGTCCAGGCAGTCACAAAGAATCAGACATAATTGAACAGAAGGAAAAAAATTTCTTTTAATATTAAGACGAGTAGCACAGGGATAAAAGAGATACAATTATTTTGTTCTATCTTGTGTTGAATGGAAAGAAGGCTAAAATATAGAAACAGGTGTTTGTTGTGCAGAACCAGTATTGGTTAGAGTAGCCCTCTAGCATATGTGAATTCACCATAAGCAAGTTTGAGTATTCTTGGCAAATGTTTTGCACTCCAATTTGCCTTGCATGGCTCCAACATCAGTGGAGTTGAGAAGATCTTGTCCTCTCTTAGCCATCATCTGATGAAAGTAGAAGTGTCTACTGTATCCAAGGTAAAATTTAATACTGAAATAGAAGACATGGCAGACCAACATATTGTTGCTTGCGTCTCATCAAGATATGAGGACATGATGCACACTGATACCCACACAGATTGTAGAATGCTATTACTATTTCCTTGATCTTTACTGCATGCCAGGGGCTTACAACCCTGTCCGCAGCCCATTAAGAACAGGCAGCGCAAGTGGTGGGTACATGTGAGCGAACATGTGTGAAGCTGCATTTTTTAAAGTGGCATGCAGGCATGCACACAAAACCAACCCCCTTCCCTGCTAGCACGAGTCCACTGAATCAGAAAGGTTGGAGGCTGCTGCTGTATGCCAAGGAAGGTTTTTAAGCAGGATTCTCATTGATAAGGTGGCAAACTAAATTTGGAACATACTATTAAGTTTAACTGGGTAGGGAGCAAGGAGACCAATTAGTGCTCTGTAGCAGTAACTGAGGTAAAATATGATAAATGTTTACTTTCAGAGAAAGTAAAGTGTTCAGAGAAAATATTTGATAAAGTGAATAGAATTGAATTCTGGAATATTTTCTGCATATATGCAATCGAAAATTGGTTCATTAATGTAGTAAGACTAGTATATGACAGAAGAACATGCAGGAGAATGGAAGGCTTAGCAAAACGATTCAACACAAAATGGGGAGAAAGGCCAAGATGTGAAATGTTCCCTGTTTTTAAACTATATTTATGAAGGTGCTTGTGATAAATGTTATATATTGTGTTGGTTGGCATCATGAATGTGCACATGCTTTCGTAACACACAATAAAGTCCTTTGGCTGAAAAACCTGAATGATGCAGAGAGTGTCAGGCAGATATATGGTGTAAATGAAAGCATTTGAGTTGATTATATTCTCAAAAAGGAGGGGGTTTAATAGGGAATGAAATCATGGGTGATGTGGTAGAAACAGGGAAGGTTTCAAGGATAGAAAGCTATGGAGATATAGTGAATGGTATGACGGCAAATTGTATTTAGCTATATTTTCTCTCCTTTCTCTTATTTTACGCTTTTGAGTAGTTTCTTTTACTATTCCTCCTTTTTTTGCCTTTTGCACAGCACTACTTAGCCTGAAAGGAAACGGCACGATCTTTACGTATGTATATAAAAGACAAAAGAAAATGTTGAGACAAATATCTATTTAAATATAAACGACCTCAGAAATACTCACTTGGTCACTACCAGCCTATTTTTTCTCATGCTTTCTACTCCTGGTTTTTCTCTTTCTGGTTCTCCTTTCTTACCCGTCTGTTTCTTTGACTTTTTGTTCACTGCTTGGCTAATGGTTTTGGCACAATGTTTGGGCAGTAACTTAAAAAAGGAGAGGGGGAGAAACAAATTCAAAACAGGTTACAATTTACAAAAAGGAAAAAAAAAAACCTAATTTCATTTGCAATACTACACTTTGTAACTTCAGTACCGTTTTGCCTTTGAAGATTTGAGTAAAACTGCCCATTTCCGGGATCTTACACACTTGCAATGTAGTAATGACAACATTTAAGATTGAAAAATGATTTTATTCTAATTTCTATTTATTTCAATTATGAAAGGCTATGCTGGTTTCTGATAGAAATAAAGACTGATTATTATGAAAAAGACATTGTTAGGAATTTAAATATTGTATTATGTAACAATATCTAAATTGGTAGGATTGCCTGCCCATCTATCCATCCAATTTTATGTCTCCCCACCATAGCCAAGTGACTTTGAGTAGCTAACAAGGGTTAAAAGGATACAGTATGGAACATGATAGACTCAAATCTATATCTATAAAAGAGAGGTGGGGTGAGGATGTGTATTTGTATATGCTCTATACAAACTTTCAGTTCTGCACCAACCTACCTCAAGCTTGGCAGATAGGTAGAAAATCATAGTAAGAAAAGCACTGTCGGGGTCTGCAAAGGGTAGGTGTCCTTTTTGACCCCTTTTTTGGGGGGCAAAGAGGACCCTCTTCAATAACAAGCAGCAACTCCCTACTGAGCATGTGCGGTTTTATCTCTCTCTATTGAGCGTGTGCAAACTGACAGGCACAATATTCAAACCTCTGAGGCGCCATGTTTTATACATATAAATTCCAGATTTTCCCCAGTGGTGGCGGGCCCAAGACACATGGAGCAACCCACCCCGCCAAGTAAAGCTGCCTACAATGTGGGAGGGGGCAGCAGGGGGTTAAGAAGGCCAGCAAATGGTTGCGGCCCAGTGCCCCTGTCAAGCCCTGGCTGACTTTCCTCAGAGCTGGTCTGCCCTTGGCCCAGAGATGGCCTTGCTGGAGCAGAGATGTGGGACAGGGTGCCAGGGGCTTCAGAAGACCCGCAAATGCTGTGGCACAAATATACTTCTTTTAAAAAAAACCCGACCAAGGCTGGGTCATAAGCTAGTATCATATAATAAAACACGTTAAACTGGGAACTAGGCACACACCCTTTATTATTCCAGCAGGCTTATCATCCTGGCTCACATCAGAACTAAGGCTTCAGGGCCTTCTTAAAGGTTGGCAGGGGTAGGGCCAATTTAGTATTGGGGACGTCTGTTGTTCCATAGGGTACAACAGAGCACACGT
Organism: Boaedon fuliginosus; assembly: GCA_027560395.1. NCBI lineage: Eukaryota > Metazoa > Chordata > Lepidosauria > Squamata > Lamprophiidae > Boaedon > Boaedon fuliginosus. The sequence continues at coordinate 56,186 of JANHGC010002772.1, read as the reverse complement.
ACCCCCTGGACCCCGGGAGGTAGTTCTGTTTAATTAACAGGACCTGAAGCAAGCCAACCCTTTCAGATCTTGTAGGAGGGGCAGTTAATTGGAGGTAGATGATCTCACATATATTCAAGTTTCTTCTTACTTTATTTCATGTAGGTCACATTTCACATAGAATGGAGGAAAAAAACAGGTTTGTGCCCGAAGAGCTTTTCAATGTGAGTGGGGGACAAGAGAAACTAATGGAAGACAAGGGTTACAGGCAGGGATAAACAAAAAAAAAACAGTGTAATTATTGCATAGTACCGAGTTTCATTTAGTTACAGCACAAAATAACGAGATTTAACTCTCACCTGGTCACTTAGGGTACATTGCTCTGTACAAATATCTGTGATAAGATTCCGGGCCTGTTTAGCCATTTCATCCAAAAACATGTTACACAAGGAGAGACTGCGATCACCAATGTGGTGTCTCTATCAAGACGGAGAAATCCAATTCTCAATTTATTTCTACTCTCTTAAAATTAGAAGATCATCAATACTCATTGAAAACAGCTTTTAAAATTTATTTGAACTAACATTACGGCAAATAGGTGCTATTCTTTATAGTTCAGTCACTATATTAAATATTTGGTTATGCAACAGGATATAAATCTAACGAATAAACAAATATATTGAGTACCCTTCAAAAGTATCAACATTAAAGAGATCACATGCATTCTTACTATACCTAGATAATATCTTTCCACCCCAGATATATGTGAACCAATATGAATAATTATATACCACACATTTTTAAAAACCCTTAATTTAGAAGGAATGAAACTAATCAGCTAAGAATTATCTGTCTCTCCTGAAAGCTTGCCGAGTTGGGGATGAGACAGAAATGCACTCCTTACTTTCTAACGTATTACCTCTAAACCAATTTTGCCTCTTTTCTTCAACATTGCCACAAAAGCAGACTAAGTCAGGCTGATCTGATAGGAACCATGTTTTTTCTGCCTGAACCCGTCTTTGTATCATGTATCAGTTTATGTCCCATGTATTTTAAGTTTCCTCTGTCCAAAGGGTCACTTATGGAGATGGAAAGTGTAAATGTTTTAACAAACTAGTTGGTACATTTGAACACTGATTTAAATTTCAGTGTATTTATCTATATGTGTGTGTATGAGTGAGTTCATAACCAGCCCTCTCTGTTTTTTATTTCTCAAGAACAGAGGGATTTCTAATACAACGGATAAACATTTGAACTGTATTCAAGCAGATTCATTGTGGCTGAGGAAACAGGCACCCTAATCTACTGTAGTCCTGCCTTTATATACATAAAAACAGTATCATCCTCCAGCTTTTCCTTCTACTTATACAAGGGTTACTTAAGTCACAGTATTACCTCTTCTGGGCACAGTTCATGGGTACAGCTCATAAAGTGAGTGCAAAGCAGCGGAAATGCAATTGAGTATCTGGACTGGGAAGGCAATTCCAAGCACTGCTGAAACATCTTCTCAAAAGCACGACTGTAAAAACTGTTCAGAATAATTGGAAAACACTGTATTCATGTTCATTTTACTTGGAAAAAGTGTTTTATATCGATAAACAGTATAAAACACGCGACTGAGTGCATACATTTAACATACCAGAAATCGTATCCTATATTCTTTTATACAATACCTGAAACCATCTAAACACGATATAACCTGAGAGCTTCACAAATTATTCTAATAAAATTAAGAGGAATAAATATATTTAGAGCAATAATGAATTCCAACAGAATCAATCTCCAGTTAAAATGTTTCTGAAATAAATAAGACATCATGGTCCTCTTGAAAGAAACCCCCACCCCCAGCAGAACAATCTTTTAAAAATTCACTGAGTGGATTTTGATTATCAAACATAAAAGCAAAATAATGAAAAAGATAAATCCGATTCTCAATTTATTTCTACCCTTTTAAAATTAGGAAATCATTAATACTGTTTGGTATAGTGGTTAAGGGCAGTTTCCAGGAGTCAAAACCGGTCCAATTCCTCCCCACCTCCAATTGTTATTGCATTGCAACTACCAATTGCCAAACAGATGAATGGCATGGCTGGCAGCAATGACCCAACTCTAGACCACTGGTAGCCTCTTTGTCTTTGGCAACGTCCCCCTTACGGCCTCCACACAAGATACATTTCTTCCCACCTCAGGTATGCTACTGTCAACAAGCATGTATGCAATAGCACGGCAGAGGCTAGTTTAATCAATTAAATTAAACTGATACAATTTAATAAAATCAGTAGCTGTATTCCCACTCTTTTGTCAGTGTCAAAGGACTAAAATCCAGATTAATATGGTTTCCTTCCAATCTCTGAATCGAAGTATCTCATAATATCTACTAATACGTGCATTTCTATAGCTTCTATGAAAAACTGTTCCATTGAATTAAGTGGGTCCTACACCAGAATAAAGTGCAATTTAGTAGCAAGAATGCAATCTAACCATGTTAACAGCTGACATTTTACAATATTTCATATAATTTGTACCTTTTCTTTAGAGTTAAGAGTTACAAATATTAAAAGTTCAGAACTAAATTAAGTGACGTACCAAAATATAGAAAGATCTGATGTTTCAACCAACATTTCAACCAAAGAGTCTACCATTTTTGTGTGGAAAATGATTGTGTTCATCATCTTTCCAAGTTCTCTGTGGTCAGCAAGACCAAGTGAAGCCTTGGACACACTAGTATAAGCCTGTAAATATAAAACAAAACAAGGAAAATAAACAAAAGGGGGATCCCAAGCTAAGACCTATTCCTCTGAGAGAACCTGTCATCATTTATGTGGAAGTACAATAAAACCGAATGAAAAATAAAACAAAATATGTTTTCATTATATTTTGTTTAATGTTGACAGGTCACTTTTATCAATCGCCATTTAGAAAATTTCAAAACGCTCCTTAACAACTTGTTGTGTCTAAACAATTTTATCTATTTTTACAAAGGTAATTACAAATAAGTAAACTGATAAGAATCATTTGAGAACCTAGGAAGACTATTTTTCCAGGTACTTTTATTTAACAGCTCAACCCAGAATTACGGAAGCTACTTATTTTCCTTATAAAAAAAGAACATTTATTACTTAAATATTTTTATAAAGCTACCTGAGTGGAATGAAAGCCAAATCAGGTCAAAATAGTAATGTGCCAATTAGCAAATAAATGTTACTTTTATTCTACTAAAAAAACCTTAAGTTTGTTTATAGCCAAAAACCTCCTAAGTTCAAATGCAGAATTAAAAATTTGAACATATTCTCCTGTAGTATTTGAAAAACAATCCAACATTATAAGACTAGTATGTTCTTCCAACTCTTGTTCTTTGAACAACTGAGGAAAACCAGGCTTTACACGTTATCTCAAAAGCAACTTCCAAGAAAAAACATTTGAGTTTAACAATGGGATCTTTCTACAAGGATACTCTTTGGGTACATGCAATAAATTAATCAAGAGCAGGCCACATAACCTTCTAAACTGATTTGGCTACACAACTGTTATTACAGATCTCAATTTGTAACACTTTAGTTTACATTTCTTCAAATAAGCTGGTGTTACCCCCTTCTTTTGCTTTAAACAAGGGCCACATCTAAATGACTAATAAGGTTTATTTTATGAAAAGGCTTGTTCTCCAGACTAAAATGACTATGCGTTTTAGAGCTTCTAGAAAATATAATGCCAAAAACAGCAATAGCACATAGACTTATATACCGCTCTATAGTGCTTTACAGCCCTCTCTAAGCAGCTTATAGAGTCAGCATATTGCCCCCAGTAAACGCGAATTGGAAGCATTTCTGCCAATTGAGCAGACTCTACAATGCTTTGCCAGAATAGCTTGCATCCTTACTGAAACTTTCTCACCGAGAATCAATGTTTGATTTAATAGCATCCTACTTCCTGACACCAAAGCAGTTTTTTAAAAACAATCTAATTTGAACATTGCCCTTAAAGCCCATGCAGGATATTGGACTACCATGAACTCTTTTCAGCGTGTCCAATAAGAATCAATGAAATCATATAGGGAAGTTATGCCAGCACAAATCAATCTAATGCCATGTAACAGCAATAAACGTAGGAAGACTACAACAGAGGTCGAGAAAAATAACATCTGCTTGCTTGTCAGCAAACCAACTCATGTCTAAAATTAACAAAAGGGCTTTTTGTTTAAAAGGTATGAGCTATTGCAATATAAAATATATCCTATGATTATGAGGTGGGAGATGATTAATTAATCATAGACACATTGATTTGTTTCACCATAAGAGACATAAAAAGAAGTATAAAAATTTCCATTAAAATCTGGGCACATTTCACCTTTAAACTGAGATATAATTCCTTGACTCGGATCCATGTTGTGTATTGTATGTTTTTAAATTTTGGAATATACTTAAAAATTAACAACTCAAATTCAATGGAATCTTTGAGAAACTATCCTTCTTATCACCAGGCAGCGCCAATGTAGGCAATCTTAGTTTTTTATATTTTGCTCTCTAACCATATGAATGGTATAGCAAGTTTTATCCTCACATTATGAATATTTATGATTATATGAAACAATAAAGTAGGCAACTTCTAAAAACACCTCTATTTAAGAATGATCAAGTTCTACTGGCAAAATTCTAGATCTAGGCCTGTTAATTTGTATATTTTGTTCCAAATAACCTAGCACAGCTGTTCATGTGCAAATTGTTCCATTTACCATCCATGCATGCGAACATATAGTAAACATACTTTTTGCTAGTAGAGCAAGATAGCAGCTTTAATCATTTAAGTTCATTTATTATTATTTAGTAAATTCACTTATGCTCAGGAAATATAGATCTGAAAATATGAAATCAAATATTTAAAAATTATTAGCTCAGCTGAAAATGATTAGACTCTAGAGCAGAAAAAAGCAAAATACTTTAGAATACAAGAAGATAATTTTTACCTGTAATCTAAACCAATCAAGCCTCATTCCTCTGAAGTCAAATACCTCTCCATCTTCAACTGCAACATACAAGGAAATGAAATATCAACTCTGTAGCACACTATTAATGCACAATCTTAAAATGTTATATTTAATACCAATATTTTGCTGAATATTTTTAGTCCTATGCAAAATGTGTTTCAAAAACACATGCGGGGAAATGAATTGTTCAAAATTCAAAGATACTTATTGTTCAAAATTGTTCAAAGACTCCTATTCACTTGGTTAAAACAGCTGCATGAAACATGTATTCTCTATATATTGGTATGTACAATATTGTTCAGAATGATAAAAGGCAGGAATCAGCACTTTCAAGCAAGAACACTTTCACTGTTATAGATGCCCCTGAATGAATAAACAAATAAGATATACTAAAGGCTCGAACCCCACAATGTCATGTGTAAATATTAAGATCTTGCAAATGTAGATTATTTCAGAAGATTTTTACTCTTCTGCACTCCCTGGTACACAAGTAGCTTTTAATGAGGAATGAAGATTATGGAACTCACCTAAACCACAATCCTTTAAAACCCTTAATTTCATATTCTCTCTCCCTACCCCCTTCCCCACATTCACTTACCTTGTTTCACACTCAAGGAGGTCCTAGTGTTTACAAAAGAAGACATAATGATGGATTCATCTTCAGGGCACACTGAAAGATTCTAAATATTAAAATGTATAAAGGGAACAAGTCAGAGCATTAGTTAAATCTGTAATCAGTCACTAACTGCAAGTTACCACAAAAGAGAATTCTTATGCGTACACACAAACACTCTCTCTCATATACTCTTCCCCTATATATTAATGATAAAAAGGTGCTGTGAAACCTAGGTAAGTATGGATTTAACAAGTGTCTGCAATTATTTACAGCAACAACTTCTTTTCCTGAGATTGTTAAGTTGCCTGCTACTTTAAACTGATGTAGAAGGTGGTTGTTCATATTTCCAAAAAATCCAAACACTGACTCTAAAGTGCAAATACACACACACACAGACTTATTAGGAAGTTTTCCTTCCCCATTGCTTGCATTCCTTGCCATATATATATATATATGTATATGCATGTATGTATGTGTGTGTGTGTATGTGTGTGTGTGTGTATGTGTGTGTGTGTGTGTGTGTGTGTGAGAGAGAGAGAGA
>JANHGC010002772.1:14675-27165 GCA_027560395.1 Boaedon fuliginosus | reverse complement strand
CCTGTTCATCATTAAACCATCTTTCCAAACAGCCTCCATGCTTCCAGAGTGTTTTTCCCCACTTGGAACTGAACCCAAAAAGATATTTCTTCCAACACTATCAGGCCCCTAATTTAATAATACTTGGGAAGATGATTAAAAATAGTTTTCAACGGGTTTCTGTCATTGCGTTTTCCCCTTGCAATATTTTATTTTATTTTAAAAGGCCGTAAAAAGTGTTGAAAATTTACATTTTTTTCCACAGCCCTAAGTACATGGTTTGTATTACTAACTGCTATTTAGTGCTAAATGAATACAACATTTCTTAAAAATTTATAGTTAATATAGAGGTGGAGTCTGGCCTGTGAATGACCTGGAAGAAGACTGAATTTTTAATCTCTTATTTCTCCTTAAGCACTTCTCAAATCTGAGTGTTTTGTCAGCTAAGCAGTGGAAGAGCCAATGAAAGGCCATTATTGCTGGATTGGATTTAAAGCATCAGTTGCCTTCAAATGCTTCTGTAGCAAAGGTTTAATTGCTCACAAAGGTACATTTTCTCGCTGAAATCCCCAATGCAGGTAGACTTTTCTCTGCCCTTTTGTAGATACATTGAGAAATTGGGGAATTAATTGCCACTTAGATTGCTCTACTCTAAAACACTTGCAGATGCTGGAAAGAAACTGAAGAAATCACCTTTTAAGATGGTGGCCGTTTGCTGGTTTTGGAAGAATCTTCAAATCTGACATGGAGCAATCATTATTTCTTCTGTTTACTGTAGTGTCTCAGTATATGAATCTTTCATCATCCTTCAGTCCATGGATCTATACGTTAACAGAATAACAGAGTTGGAAAGGACCTTGTAGGTCATCTAGTCCAACCCCACCCACCCAAGCTTCCAGTGATGAAGCACCCACAACTTCTGAAGGCAAGTTGTTCCATTGGTTGATTGTTCTCTCTGTCAGAAAATTTATCCTTATTTCTAGGTTGAATCTCTCCTTGATCAGTTTCCATTGTTCCTTGGAAATGACACACCCATTGTGTATGGAAGGTATCAGAAGCGGTTTGCCATTGCTGAGAGAGAAGGATTGGGCCATGGTCACCCAGACAACTTCCTCACTAAGGTAAGATTAGAACTCATGGTTGTCTTTGTTTCTAGCTTGGTGCCTTAAGCACTACACCAGACTAGTTTTATAATGATGATGATGATTCTGTTTAATTATTCACTTGCTTACTTACTTACAAAGCTAATGTATTGACCCCTAATTTTGCAGGTAAAACTGCATGAAACTGATGGATAAAATCACTGCATATCTTGAGCAAAATGTTGAGTATAGACCTTAATATGCATGACTCAGTAATCATATCTGGCTAGTATTTAGACAGCAGATTACCAGGGAGTCTTGTGGCTATAAATTTAATTGGGAAGTCAAAAACCAGAAGGCCATGGCAAACGATTTCCATGTTGTTGGAATGCCAACTGTATGAGTCACCAAAAGTCAAACTCCATTCGAGCATTGCGTTGAATTTAAAAAACAAACAGGTTGTTTTATAATTAGCAGCTGTTTTTAATTGAAGTTGTTGTCTACTACAGTGATTCCTCTTGTGAAGTCAAGAGGTGAAATAAACACAGCTAGTCCTCTACTTACAACAGTTCATTTAGTGACCATTCAAAGTTACAACGGAACTGCAAAAAAGTGACTTATTATAACCACACTTACGACCATTCCAGGATCCCCTGGGTCAAATGATCAAAATGCAGACACTTGGCAACTGACTCATATTTATGACGGTTGTAGTGTCCCAGGGTCATGCGATCCCCATTTGCGTCGCCTTCTGACAATCATAGTCAACGGGGAAACTAGAGTCACTTAACAACGGCGTTACTAATTTAAAGACTGCAGTGATTCACTTAACAACTGTGGCATGAAAGTTTGTAACCTGGAACGAAATTCACTTAGCAAATGTTTCACTTAGCAACAAAAATGTTGGGCTCAATTGTGGTCATAATTCAAGGGCTACCTGTATTGTAAAACATGGGATTTCTCCACGTATTTTGTTTATTTATTTTACAGTGTTTATATGTCACCATATTGGGAAAAACTCCAAACAATTCTTGTAAAATTCTTACGTATCTGAAACTATCCTAGCAATAAGAAGAACTGTGTTTTTGTAACTGAACAACTAAATTTCTGCATTTTGTAAATGTAGGCTATGGGTAGAATCATAGAAACACAGATTTGGAAGGGGACAAAGCGAGTCTAATTCCTTGCTCAGCCTGGGGATTTGCAATTTGTAAAGATGTTTATCTATCCTTTTTGTAAAGCATCCTATTCCACTGATTGACAACTCTGATCTCGAGAATTTCCTGTTAGTATCTCACCTTCCGTGCAGTTTCAACTCCTGGGTTCGGCTGTTGCCTTTCGTAGTGACAGAAAACAAACCCATTCCCTTCCCTTTAATGGCAACCTTTCATACACAACTCCGTCATTCCAACAAGGTAGACCAGACTCAGAAACCAAGGCTGAATGGAACAGGGTTACTTTTATTGTGCAACAGCTACAGAGACAGAGTCTAGCAAGTTGGAATATGCTTCCCTCTTTCTAAATTTACTTTTGTGTAAACTAGGGAGGGGCTTCTCTGGGAAATTTTCTCATATTATTTTCTTGAACTAGGTCCAAGTTCCTCTTATCTAATCATTGCCTTCTTAGCTGCTCTTCCTCCTGTCTCTATAGCCATCCCCTATGTCTTCTTCAACAGGGACGCGGTGGCTCAGTGGGTAAGACGTTGAGCTTGTCGATCAGAAAGGTCGGCAGTTTGGCAGTTCGAATCCCTAGCACCGCGTAACGGAGTGAGCTCCCGTTACTTGTCCCAGCTTCTGCCAACCTAGCAGTTCGAAAGCATGTAAAAAATGCAAGTAGAAAAACAGGGATCACCTTCGGTGGGAAGGTAACAGCGTTCCGTGCGCCTTCAGAGTATAGTCATGTTGGCCACATGACCACGGAGACATCTTCGGACAGCAATGGCTGGCTCTTCGGCTTTGAAATGGAGATGAGCACCACCCCCTAGAGTTGGGAACAACTAGCACATCTGTATGAGGGGAACCTTTACCTTTTACCTATGTCTTCTACATCTTGCAGGGAGCTCTTTTCTTCTCCAAGTTAAGCATCCTGTAACTGTTCCTCAGACTGTACATCTGGTTTCCAATGCCCTCACTATCCTGGTAGCCCCCTTCTGAACTTGCTCCAGCTTATGGATGTCCTGTTAAGACTGTGGAGCCCCAAACTGGACATGCTGTTCCAAGCAGGGCTGTCCAAGGCAGAGTGGAGTCTGACCATCACGTTCCTTGATCTGGATTCTGAGCTTATGATAATACATCCCAAAATAACACTTGCCCTTTTTTTAGCAGCTACATCATATTGTTGGGTTATGTTCAACTTGGGTTCTACTTGAACATCCAGATCCTTTCCTCATGCGCTAGTGTCAAGTCAGATACTTCTGTGCTTTTATTTCTTTTCTTTTACAGTTCTCCACTACATGGAACTAATTTCAGCAGTTCAAGCCTGTATATTTTTTTTATGAATTCTTTATGGCTCCTAAAATGTTAGCATCTGTTCCTAGTTTTGATTCATCTGCAACTTCTTCGTCTAAGTCACCAATAAAACGTTGACTGGCTCAAAGCCCAGCGTGGACCTCCCTGGGCCTACATTATCTCCAAAATAATATGAATCAATTTATGAACATGAGTCTGGCTGCAATCGTTCAGCCAATTATGAATCCATCTAATAGTTGCATCATATATTCCATATTGAGATGAGAAGGAGGGCTTAAGTTTTTACTGTTTCCCTGGGTCATAGTTTCAAAATAATTCCATTTTTCTGCTATTTAAGTGGACAAACACTAACTAACCGCCAGATTTTTTTTCCAGACCGTTTGTCAATTTGTCCCCCGAAGGAAGTTAGACAGCCTAATAAATGCTTTTGTAAATAGCCAGGAATGGCATTGCAATGTTTTGTTCCCCTGGAAAATAGTGGTCGATTTAAAATTAGTAGCATTTTGTAGTTTTTTGCATGAAATGGCACACAACGTACTGTTCTACATCTTGTCATTTAAATTAGGCCATCCTTTAAGCGTTGGGTTATAGCCGAATTCACAGAATTTATATCCAAGGATTGACTAGCAACTTTACAACTTCTTAAGTGGAAATACCCCATAGCTATGAGGATCTTGAAATAAGCGACATGCTTAGTTATTAGGCTGCAGTTTAAATACAAGGCCCCCAAAGTCTTTCAAAAATAGAAAACTTGAACTTATTTATTTATTTATTTATTTATTTATTTATTTATTTATTTAGCTTTATACCCCGCTTCTCTTCCCCGGTCAAGGGGAACTCGAAGTGGCTAGATTGTGTCCAGATGACAGAATGTTTAATGGATGATGGATTGCTTATAAAATAAAATAATAATTTTAAAAGTGAATCTGGCTTCCCAGAAGGTCACAAAAAGACTCTGGGACTGTGCAACCGTCATAAAGAGGAACCAGTGGCCAAATGTGTGGATTTTTTAGCACGTGACCATGGGGATGCTACAACAACCGTGTTACTGGCATAACAAACTGCAAATGATTCGTTTAATAACTTTGGCTAGAAAGATCGTAAAAACTGGGGCAAAACTCAACTGTTAGCGGGTTCAATTGCGGTTGTAAGTTGAGGACCCCCCTTGTTTCCCATTTTGCATTTTGTAACCCATCTTAACGTTTCTACTCCTCCTTCCTCCTCCACCATTCATATCCGTGCCTTTTTCTTTTCTTTCCTGTTTTCTTTCCAGGTCTGTACATCGAAGATCTCCTTGAGACGTGGCAAGACAACTACGGAATTTTGGAAGAAAACCATTCCTATATCCAGTGGTAAAACTATATATTTTCATGTAAACGCATGACGGGGTCCAGAACAAAGTTTTAGGCATAAAAATTGCTAGAAGCTGTCGCATAAACTTGTATGACGTGTCAGCTTTCCCAGCTAAAGGTAGTCCTCGGCTTATGACCGGAATTTCCATTCCCAAGCAAGGCGGTTGCTAACTGGGTCGCGGACCGATTTTACCATCTTTTTAGCCACAGTTCTTAAGTGAATTGGGTGGTCGTTAAAGCGAATTTGGCTTCCCCTGTTGACTTTGTGTATCGGAAGCCGGACAGGAAGCTCGCAAATGGCAATCACAAAAGACTGAGATAATGCAACTATTGTAAATACGTGTTGGCTGTTAAAAGTGCCCAATTGTTAATCGCTTCTGTGCCTAAGTGAAAGTGAAATGTCTGTAATTTCAGTCTTACGTTTGTCTTGAATGGTATAGTGTCTGCTCTTGAGCTGGGGGTTGGACTAGAAGACCTCCAAGGTCCCTTCCAACACTGTACTTCGGTCAGAGTGTGAGCTTTCTGTTAAAGGCACCATTTTCAGTTCTGTTTAACTTTGAATGGTAGTGTTCTGTTCCCCCCTCAAGCTAACAAAGAACTCACACACACACACACACACACACAGGCTGGATTGCAATGCTCAAGAATGTTCTTAATAGGTAGCAAAGCAAAAGTCCTTGGCAGAGAAATACAAAAAGGGAGTCAAAATTCCTCAGCGGAGAGATAAGAACGCACAGTTAAGTGCTCACAAAACAGTATGCCAGAGGAAGTCCTGATTTAATCCAAGAGTCAAATATTCAGTTCCAATGTCCGACGTGTCAGGAATAATACAGAAAGCGTAGCCAAAGTCAGGTTCAAGGAGCAAGAGTTACAAGACATGACTACAATGAGATCTTTGTTCGTCATAAAACTCCAGTCCTTAGCCAGCTCCTATTATAGCTCCTGTGGGGAGTGGCCCAATGACTCAGCTATTCTCTAGCCCTCCTACTCCTCCTAAGTCTCTGCAGACGCCTGTCCCTGGATCTCTGTCTTGGATCCAGCCAAATCTCCTCCCCACTGCTTTCCTGGCTGCTCTCCTGCTGTTTCCGTTGCTCCTCCGAGGGAAGCTGGGGCACTGCCAGGAAAAAGGGTCCAGGAGAGGGAGACCGTGCCCGTTCCTCCTCTTCCATCCTCTGAGTCCTCTGGCAGCTGTGAAGCAGGCTCGAGGATCGGGGCCATAACAGGTAGCGAAATGAACAGTTGTAAGCCAAGGACTGCTAGATCAGGGGTGTCAAACTCAAGGCCCGTGGGGCCGTCCTGGTCTACCCAATGCGAAGAGGAAACATGCCAGCAGTTGCCCGCAGATACTTTGCACTTCCTTAACTCTTCTAAATAGCTGCTTTTCACTCAGAACTCAAAGCATCAGTCAAGCTAAGCATTCAATGCTGCCATTTCGCCGCAGTGCGTTTTTTAAAGCGAGCGTTTCTTTCCGAGTTTTTGTTTTTGTTTTTTCTAAAACATCATTTTCTGACCGGCAAAATGTTTTGTCCCTTCCAGGCTGTTTCCTTTGCGTGAACAAGGGATGAATTTCCATGCCAGACGGCTCACGCGCCAAGAAATTGAGGTAGGAAGATCTTTTCTCCTTTTTATAAATATCCCATCTCATCCGTGAAATTGAAGTCTTGATGCGTCGTCTGATTGCATCCATGGTGTTTAGCCCAGCTGGGAGCATCACATTTTGGAAGTCGTGAATACGTTTTTACCTATTTTTTTAAGATCTACGGGAACGAGGGACTAGGGCTTGTAATAGATATCCTTGCATTTTTACAATGTTTTTGAACTGCTGGGTTGGCAGAAGCTGGGACAGGTCACGGGAGCTCACTCCGTTACGCGGCACTAGGGATTCGAACCCCCAAACTGCCAACCTTTCTGATCAACAAGCCCAGCGTCTTACCCACTGAGCCACCGCGTCGACAGCTAAACAAGGCAGTAATCCCAATCTTGCTTCAGACATGTAAAATCTAGAATGCTTTATCATCCATTCTCTTAGCGGCCAGATGAAGTGGCTTGTAATGGGTGTGATCAGAAATTTATTTTCAGATTTGATCATTACCCATAGTTCACTGCAATCATTTCTCTTTCGGCAACTGCCCTCCCAATTAGCACTATGCCTCCTGGATTCTCTTCATCTATGTCCTGTCTCTTCTCTAATTTGAAAGAGCCTTCTCTAGGCTGTCTGAAAATACAGAAGAGAAAAGCAGATCTCCACTACTTTATTTAGCAAAGAAGAGGCAAATCTGTACAATTCTCTTTTCATGCTATTTTCAAACAACATTTCTGCTATTTTATTTGGAGAGATGTGGGTGTATGAAGTGCCAATTCACTTAAACAATATTCTGAAATAGTATTAAAGAGTATGGTTTACATATAGCAGATGCGATTTCCCTCAACGCACTATCCAGAAAATAAAATATGGTATCTGAACAGTGCCTTTGTTGTTTATTTTCCAGTCTTCCTAGCTGAGTTTCACTCCTCTTGAAATAAGAGATTGGCTAAACAATTTTAGTCTGGCAATTTCAGTTGTTCCAGATTCAGAATCTATTGTATATGCTTATCCAATTGGGATAAGCAATAAGATGACTCTGTATCTGCTTCGGGAGTGTTGTAAAGCTCTGATAAGCAGTATATAAAATCCGACTGCTATTGCTATCCATGTTGTTACATAAATGTAATAAATAAATAAATAAATAAATAAATAAATAAATAAATAATGTCTTGCTTTCCTGCTCTCTGGGGTTATCCCTGATGTGATGTTTATTTCACATTTTTTTTAAATCTTAAGAGTTCTCCAAATGGTGCGTGGGAAAAGGGGCACACAAAATTTGTTCCGAAAGTTTTAGCTAGAGACCATATAGGCAACGCCTCCCTGCTGACCATAAATTTGCTGAAAACCAGGATCCTCTCATTTGTTAGGATCTCAGAACAGAGGCAACAGAGACATGCTATGCTGGCATTGTTTAGTGCCAACCAAAGGATCAGCAGATAGCATTTTACCTATCAGGCGGACCAAGCCTCATAGAAACACTGCAGTACAATAACATTCCCTTTTTGTCATCATTTTTTCATTTGAATTCCAAAAAGAAGCAGAAATTATGTTTAATTTATACTTCATAACATATTTTTGTGCATTCAAGATAGGAATACTAAATGACTTTTTTTTTATACTTGGGAGGTTTTTTTAAAAACAAAATTTAAAAGAAATGAGTTCTATTCCAGCCATAGCATTGAATTTCATTAACACACTATTAAATGTATCTGTAATACAAAATAAGTGAACTGTTAAAAATGAGTTTAATCTCATTCTAAAAATTACAGGAAGCAAAAACAAAGCAAAACCCCTAATCGAATTAGTTCTAAATTTTAAAATTTCTTTAGTGCAAGTATTTTACTTAATCACTGCACCCAACTGCTATTCTCAATGTATTAGATGCAATGCAAATCCAGTTTTGGCAAATTTTGCTGACTCTTGAGATTTTGTTCTTGTTACAATATTTCTGTCTGATGCACAATATTAAGCAGGTAGAACCTGTCTAACGCCACCCTAAAATTAGCTTTGAAGAATACTAAAATATAAAACAAAAATATATATACACATATACTGCCTACCTAAAAGCTTAGTTCTGATATCCAACTTTTCCTCTTGTGTTACAAGAAGAAAATCCAAACTAAAACTGTGCTTTCTCTCCCTTGATCTCGGGATTTTCCATCTTAACTCAAAATTATACACTCAAGGCTAATGTATACCCTGGGGTACATCTTAGACCAAGGATCTCCATTCCTGGTTTAAGACTTCAATTCCTCAGACTACATGGCTGGCTGAGGAATTCTAGGAGTTGGAGTTCACAAGTCTTAAAGTGGCCAAGGTTGGAGACCCTTGGCTTAGAAACATTGCTTGTGCTCAAAGAGCAGTGAAAGCCAAGGAGACCTTTACTCAAGTACACTTGGTGGCCAATTGCATCCATTTTCAGAAGAGGAGCTCTCCAGAAGGTCATATATGCCCTAGTCACCTCACAGTTGGACTAATGTAATGCTCTCTACATGATGGTGCACCTGAAGCTGTTCATAAACCATAGCTGCAGTAACATGTCTTAGTATGACCATGTGATATCACTGCTTCCATGAGCTGCACTTGTTGTCTGTTAGGTTCTAGGTACAATTAGTGATATTGGCTATCACCTAGAAAGACCCTTAAGAATAGGGCCAGTTTATCTGAGGAACCTATCTCTCTCATGGTTTCTGCCCATCTGGTAAGATTTCATATGCTTCGGATCTCCTTGATTAGAAATGACATCTAGGAGGACCTAAAACCATGGCTTGCCTAATATGGTACCGGTATCTTCCCTGAAATGATATTCCCCACCTCCAAGTTCCATATAGTTTCCATCCTAATGGTGTTTTAGAAGAAAACAATTATTTTCCCAGGCCTTGGGAATTAATCTTCAGTGCAGGAGCCATCAGCCTTTGAGCAATCAGGTCACAACTCAAATTTCTGATATGATCAGGACCACATGAGACCATACAATAACATGATGATCCCAATGGAAGAGGCATAGGTAGACTCTAGGATGCAAACCATTCCCATCTTAACCATCCTGCTCAAAGTTGCACAAGCCAAACCCAGCTATTTTGCTATCAAATTTCAGCAGCATAGTCTCTAATTACAAATGAGTTGCTTTGTGTCTATATCATATGGAGACCAGACCATCAATGGTATTAGTGGAACATAAAAAATTGAGAAATATTCTGAATGCGTGTTGAAGGAAAGTGTATACTTTCAGACAAATTATGAGTTTGGGTTCTTATAAACCCCACTTTTCCATTGGGTAATTAATAAACCTTTCATGGGTGGATGATGCTTTCCACCATGAAAGTATACATATAGATCATGCCAAAGTAATTGCATTTGAAAGTTACAGATATTGTTGTGGCTTGCAAAACTACTTATTTAAAACATTGTCAAGGTACAACATTTAAATCAGAGTTCATCATTCTTAAAATACATCTATAGACATCAATAGGACTTTAGCTATAAATAACCTATAAGCTTTACTGATTTCCAATGGGCCTTCTCTAAACATAATTGTCTGGATGCAACTCATAGCAAGTATAAAATACATCTGAAATAACGTTTTACATACATAAATATATTAATATTGCCAAGTGGGACCATAAAAAGGAATATAATTACTGAACTTAATAACTGCATCAGAAATAGGAAATTTCAAGCAGTCGTGCAAACTGTTCCATGCAGAAATCATGCAAGCCCATTACCTGCCTCCCCTTTCCCCTTCTGAGAAGAAAAACAGATAGGTAAGACCGTCTTCCTCCCAATTTTCCATTATAAAGGAATACAAAGTTAACCACGGCGAACTTTCTATATTTCTATCTATCAGCATTCAGTTAAGATTATAAGTATCTTTAAAGCAGTGTACACTTATTTTATTGAACAAAATTTGACAATGTAGCAATAACACCACTTAATTAATTGAAATAAATCTAAAAGTAAGGAAGAAAACTGTAAAAGGCATCATTTGGGGGTATTTTATTCCATCCTGTTCTCAATACCAAAAGAACAGAAATACTTTAGTTTTGCACAATTACCCAAACTGAGACCTGCGCCATTAGAAATATGGTATCGTTGTGGAAGATTATTCTGTTTTATTTATTTATTATATTTCTAACCTACCTTTCAACATCACCGTAAACTGGTTTATAAAACTGTAAAACAATATAAAAACATAACACATATCCTACTCCTACCCCCTATTCAGTATCTTTGAAGATGCTCTGCTATCAAAACAAATCAAGAATTTTCAGAGTCAATGGATTAATGGATGATGAAGTGATGGAATTGCCAGAGATGGTATACAGTAATTGACAGTTTTGATGAAAGCAAAGACTCTTGACAGATATTATTTCTACTTGAAAATCACTTTGGGGACTTGATGATTAGAATTATATGGGATTATGGAAGTAATATAGACAATTGTTAACCTTAGATCAAGAGTTTGGTATATTTTATTTGTATCTGTATGAAAAAAGTTGGAAATCCTTTTCTATTTTTTTTCTTTTGCATTTTCACTTTTTTCTGCTCTGACCTTTTTGTTTTCAGATTTTTTTTCTGCTTATTTTTTAACTTAAAATCAATAAAGTTATGTAAATATTTCTTTCAGAAAGTGGTATACTTTCTTTCCCCAGGTTATGAGGGAATGACTAGTTTAATCAAGAGGCAGGAGCCCATGTGAAACTTTCTTACAAATATATTTATTTCATTCAGTTTTCCTCTACAATTAATTTAAAACAGTGATGGTTGTGTAGTACTTGAAAAGCATCTGCTAATATATCTAGTTGTAATTCTTTCAAAATACTTTCTAATTCTCCACTGAATTTGAAATATCCCAAACATACCCACAATAACCCTTAATACACTCAAAAAGTTCCACTGAAATTCTATTCTCAAAAACTATTGTAACTACTTAGTACGGTCATATCCTAAATTATATAAGCTCCTAACCAAATATAAAAGTTTTAGGACATAGTAATATTCAACACAGAATGCTTCTCCTATTATGTCATTAACGAAGTTACAATTATTTAATGACAGTTTTTCATCTAACATAGTTACTACAAAAAAGTCAACCTGTGTCATAACTAGTACTATGGAAACATCAATAAATCCCTAGCAGTTGCATTAACAGAATTGATTAAATGAGACATTTATGAAATTCAATTATTTATAGAATGTTTCATTACTTACATTATTGTTGCGGGTCTCTACAGCTGGAAATTTTCTGACTATGAATTTAACAGCTGATTCCAGATTTTTATCAACAAGGTATGAAGGTTTAGCTTTTGGGTCTCCACAAGCCTATGGAAGAGAATAAAAACAAGAAACTAAATATATACTCTTTTCACCAAGCATTTATTATAAATAATCTGCAATCAAGAAATAGAAATCTCTCTTTGGCTTCATAGTGAAGTGAAAAAAAATGAATGAGGATTGTCACAGCTGGACAATGCAATGAGACACAGGACAGAAATGTTTTCCTACTGGGAAAAAAAGCGTATGGACCTTTCAAAGCTGTTAATGCCAGACAGTAGAGAAAAAGCAATCTTAAAAGAAAATGACATTTTCCTTCTATCAGAGGGTGAAGTAGGTTTATCTTTAATCGCCACCCAGAATTAGTGAAGCTGAATAACTGGTAAAAAACAAAACCAATCATGGGCTTATTACATTTTTATGTCTCATCTGAATCAAAGGAACAAGCAGCTTACAGTTAGCATTGGTCTGTCTACAATTTGAACAATCAACACTAGTGTGCATTTAAAGGTAAATAAAAGCAAAAGTCCTAATGAAGTAGGCCTATCCAGGGATGGGTTTCTCCCGGTTCGCTGGTTACCCGCTTCGTGGGCGCGCTTTCTGAAGGGCTGTCAAAAGCGCGCTACGCGCAATTGACTCAAAAATCTTGGTACGGTTCTGCAAGCACTCTGACAGAACAGCTGCGTGTCGGATATCCGCCGCGCAGCTGTTCTGTCAAGAGTGCTTGCGGAACCGCACCAAGATTTCTGA
>JANHGC010002771.1:143580-157237 GCA_027560395.1 Boaedon fuliginosus | reverse complement strand
CTGATGGGACTCATAGTAGGCCCTCTCTGTGGGCCCTAACTAGGCGCTGGGAGGCATAAGGTGGCAGGAGGCGTTCTCAAAGGTACCCCGCTCCTAAGCAATGAAGGGCTTTAAAAGTTGTTACTAGCACCTTGAATTGCACCCGGGAGACCACTGAAGCCAATTCAGCTTGCGGAGGATAGGTGTTATGTGGGTGCACCGAGGTCCACCCTCAATCACTCGCACGGCTACATTTTGCACCAGCTGAAGTCTCCAAGTGCTCTTCAAAGGCAGCCCCATGTAGAGCGCATTACAGTAGTCCAAATAAGAGGTGACAAGGGCATGAGGGGGGCCGCTGCTGCGGGGCCTTCCCGGGAGTCGCCGCTGGATCGATCGGGGGCAGGCCCTGTCCACGGTGCCGGCCTCCCCGCGCCGTCCTTGCCCGGCAGCCGCTTGGTTAGCAGCCGTCGGTCGTACCGGCGGCGGGGACTGTTCGGGGAGCAGCCTCCCCCGCCGAGGCTTCGAGCCATCTGCGCCCTGCAGCCGCCGCCGTGCCTCTCCGCGCTGTTCCTGAGCGGCTCCCGGCTCCCAGACATGACCGCCATCATCAAAGAAATCGTCAGCAGGAACAAAAGGCGATACCAGGAGGATGGCTTCGATTTAGATCTGACTTGTATCCCACCGTTTTTGGAGGCCGGGGACGGTTGCTTTTAAGAGGGGTCCCCCTTTCTGGCTACTGCACCCCGATTCCCCCAGGAGGCCTAGTGCCGCTGTTTCTTGTGCTTCCCGCCCCTTTCCCCATTAGGTGCCATTTTTTTTTTTTAGAAAAATGGCTGTGATTTCTGGCTTCTCCCTCCCTTTCTTCTCGTGCAGAAGCAAGAATCTGGCCGACGTGGGCCTAGGCCCGGCATTAAAGGTAGAGATGAAATGGAAATGAGTCGTGCCCATACAGCTGTTGCATCAGAAACTTGAAGGTGCTATTCTGTATGCTCCTTGCAGTAGTAGGTCTTGTGATCAGGAATAGTTATGTGGATTATGGCAGTTGCTTGCATTAAAGTTTCTCAGTTCACAGTAACAAAGAGCTAAGTAGTTCCATTGCATTTGTCTTCTGGAAAAAGTTAATGTAGAAAGGTTCTGTCTGTATCACATCAGAGTTAGTGGATTGGGAAAGTTGGCTGTGGTTGAAAAATTAATGGTGCTTTAGTGTAGCAATATCACTTAGACTTATATACTGCTTCACAGTGCTTTATAGCCCTCTAAGCTGTTTACAGAGTCAGCATATTGCCCCCAACAATCTGGGTCCTCTAACCAAACATAAGTACATGGATGGATGAAAGGCTTAGTCAACCTTGAGCTGGTATACTTACGTTTGGTTAAAAAGCAGGCTCAATAGTGGATTATAAATGGTGGTGAATATGCAACAAAAGATGGTTGTAGATATTAAAGCTGGTATTCATTTTTATATGATTGTGTGCTTGATTTTGACAAACTACCTAGTACTTAAGTACCCACACATTTAAGTACCTGATGTTCTCCAGATAAGTTTTTGAAAAATTGCTGTTTTACCTGAGTAGCCTATCTGCAAAGGTGGTTTTGCTTAAGAAAGTGCTTCTAAGCATATACTGTGGACTACAATATTTGTGCATTCAAAGATATTTAGAATCATACACAATATTCAGTCTTTGAATTTCCGAATGTAGTACGGTTTTGATGACTATACAAGAAATTACTTTTCACTTACATAGTTTCTGGGAGGTGTGGCCAATATGCTATGGATATTGGTTCTTGGTGTCAACGCATCATATTGTTTTAATTATAAGGATATCATTATTTAAGTATTTGTGTTTTTAATAGTAGTAGAAACTACAGCCACTAGAATTAGGAAGCTGGTTATTTGCATACTCCATCCAATAATTTGAGTTATGACTAAATGTTAAAGCATAGAGATGGTTCTTCTAAAGCATAGAGATTCTGAAAGACAAGTTTGTCTTTCTGCAGAAATAACTTTAGTAGTATTAGTTGGTGGTATCTTGTATAATAGCATAGAAGTCTTTGGAAATACGGTACTATCTTAATTGGGAGGTAAAGCTCCTTTTTGATTTAGCAATGTTTTATTAATGGAACTTCAGCTAGAACACTGTTGAGTTATATGTTATAGGTACGTATATGAGTGCGTATATATTTATGTTGCCACCCATTATTTGATTGCAATTGTAGAATTATAGGAATCTTCCTCAGTTTCAGTAAGGTCTTTTTGAGATGTCAATAATTGCTGAGTGTTCAAATTGTAGGCCCAAATTTTATCCTAATTTGTTTTAACTTACTGTTTGCTTCTCTTGGTAAATTAGAGGTACTCCAATTAAAATACATATACATAAAACCATGTTTTTATTTAAGAAAACTAAACTTCATACAATTTATAATACATGCAGATTAACTGTATATTACAGTACATGACAGTATAATCATATTTGTCTTTATTAAGAAATAAGTTCATTTGTTTGAAGTTGCTGTATTTGAAATTTAGAAAGCTGGCTTACAGTGAGTCATTTCATTGATTGATCTAGCTCAGCCAATTGATAGATGTTAATTAACATTAGTTGGCAGCATCACTCCTGAGATTTAGGTAGACTTTTTCAGTGGCCTAAGTGGAGATACTAGGAACTGAAGTTACAGCACACTGCGTCCATAGTGTGCAATAAGCATGCACAGATTTCTGCTGGAAAAAAAGGAAGAATTATTTCTGTACATAAACCTGATAAAAAAATTAACTTGCTAATAATAATTGATATATAAATGTGCTGTATTTCCCATGAAGCTCCTTTTATTTTCTGCAAATCATGTTAGACTAGCAAAAAGTCCTTCCACATAATAGTTCAACAATAGAATTATGGATTTGAGATCATGTGCAGAATACTTGATAGATTTTTTTAAATTGTCTTTTGGCTATAGACCTTTCAGTATTTTCCTTCTGGAATTAGGGTTGAGTTTCTTTTAAAATGGTTTCGCATTTCTTATAATTAGATGAAACAATAATATATTAATATTAAAATAAAGAGTTAAAATCAAGTCATATTCCATGTTAATTGCAGTACCATGTCATTTATAATTAGAGATCAAGTCCTGTAAAATTTGAAGAAACTAATTTGGAAGTAAACATGCTTTAGAATTCAACTGAAAACCTCAATTTTAGTAGAATTTAATTGTATCTAATTTAGATATTTTTTCCAGCATAATGAAATTGTCCTGAATAGTTGAGAGGTTTTTGTAGATTTAAGTTATCATACTTAGCAGTGGTTTATATGTATGTACATGGATATGTACATGTCCATATAAATAAGAGATTAAGATTTTAGAATAATATATTTTTAAATGACCCACTGGTTGGGAAACTATGTTTTATTGCAAGAATAGTATTTCTGTGTAATAATATTTATAATGTGTTGTGATTGTAGTTAAACCAAATAGGTTAAGCCGAAAAAGATTTCTAACTCAATGAACATTAGTTCTGAGAAGTGAGAAGTGTTTTTCATTTTCAGTTCATTTTTACTGCAACTCCTACAAACCTTGTTGATTAGTCATGTTGAATAGGTTTAAAGTTTTAATTAAAAACCTCATTAGGCCATCTGACTGATATAAACCATGATGTGTGAATAAAAGTGAAAGTACACATCTTCATAGTTATTGGAGTGTTTTTAACATGTAACTTTCAAGGAAATTATGTATAGATTTATATTTTAGTAGTAATATTGTGTTAATTCATACTTTGTGTGGGATATAATGCAACTTAGCGTGCATTCTGGTGATAGTTTAACCTTTCCATTCATGGAATAATTGGATTCTTAGTTCCCTAAATGCTGTAAAACAGTATCCTATTAAGGTAAAAAAAATGGCTTTGTATTTAAAAATTGCAATGGGAACATGCACAATAAAATTGGGGAAACTAAACATGAGGTTAAAAATTAACACACTTGTACACAGTCCATAGTTAAATTATAGCTTTGTCCAATTTGAACAGTAAAAGTTGCAGTATAAGCAAGTAGCCAGATGTTGTGTTTATTAAGAGCAAGGTATGAATTAATTGCAGTATAAGAGAGAAGATGAAATTGGCCTCTTCCCTCAGATAATTATGAATGTGTATATAAAGTGTTGGCTGTGAAGCATGGGATGACCCATTTATACCTATGATAGTGTTCCCTAAAGTCTAATATGGCCTTGTATTGTACACATTGGTATCAAGGACTCCTTAAAATGTTGAGCAGAGTCAAATCTTTTTTTCTAACTGAAAATATGAGTGCTTGTATTTGCAGAAGTGTGAATGAGTGTGTATCCGGATTCTTATATATTTATTTTTATTTATAAGTATAAATATAAATGAGTTTGCTCCCATATAGATAAAAATACAGATAGGTAGGGTTAATTTGTTTAGAATAAAAAGTAAAGTCTCCTTTAAATTAAGTTCAGCTCCTAGGGACCTAAGGACACATCCATATAGTATGCTTTACAACAACATGAACATGATTTGTCATTGTTTTTATAATCTACAAAGCAATATATTTTCAAAAAAGTAAACATTGTGTAATTCTGGTGGGCAACGCTATCATGTTTGGGTTATGCGCTGGTTGAGGCTTCGATGAGCAGAGCAACAGTATAACAAACAGTAGGGAGGAATTGTGCTTATAGTTTATGTGTTTTCAGCCCTCAGCATGGCAAGAAAATATCAACAATTTTTGACAATTGTATGTTGAAATTTGATGCATGAATACGAGAGTGCTTGGTATCTGCTGCTGGATGTATGTGTCAGCTCATATTTCTATGCATTGATATCTTGGTTGTTAATTGTGGGCGTTGTAGCTCAGAAACATTCCAAGATAGAAATAGACTTTTCACTGGAAATGAAATATTACAATGCCAGTCTTCAGTTCTGCGTGGAAAAATAACTATTCAAAAGTGTATACGTATTTGCCTATGTGTGTGTATTCTATTAGTAAATATGCTAGTGTTCTATAGAAGCTACTTTTGGTGTCTAAATATTTAAACTACCTTTCTCCATAGTACCTGAAATAAAATAAAATTGTCTGTAAATAACACATATGCTATGCTAAAAGTAAAATATTACATATGGGTGATACTTAAATTGGCATAATTTCAGAAATTAATCAGTTGGAAGTTTTTCTAGACATTCAAGGTTTTAGCCACTTATTCTATCTACCTGGATTGGTTGCAATAAGATGCACATCGTTCAGCGATGCATTGATTTCAGAATTGTGGTCAAGAGAATTCCATTAGATATGGCAGTGCTTGCTTACGAGCTTTGTCCCAGTTTTCTGGAGGCTTGGGGAATCTTCCACATGGTTGCCCTGTCAACTGCCGGATAAGAAAATCACTACCACCCCTTCTTTTAACAAGAAGTCTCTTCTAAATCCCAATTCACTCAAATAATGAAACTCCTGTTTGCAGGGGTACAATTATATCTGTCCATGTAAGGAGACAAATTTTACAGAACTGTGTTCTCTTCAGCACATTTTTGGGGGTACAATGGAAGAAAAGGGAAATTACATTACACAAGCAGATTTCCACATCATCCACATCTATAGTCTCAAGCCAAACCCATTGTTATCTGTATTTTATAAAACAAATATATAGAAGGGCACAAATTATAATCTAATTTAATGTATAACGTATTCAATAAATATGATATAAGCATTCTTGGACTTTGTTCCTGCTGACTACGGAATACTAAATGATTGCTGTACCTTCTACTTCACATGTTCCTTCAGCAAAGATGCTAATATGACATTATTCGTTTCTTACTTACTTTCTCTCATCCTGCTACCAAATTTGCTTCCCTTTTTAAAGTAAGAGATACAGTGCCATTTTAATTATATAATTTTCCAGCTGGAAGCTTCTTAATTCTGTTATAAAATCAATATTGCTGCGGATTTTATGGTCAGCAACATTGGTCATAAGTTTCTTTGAAAGTTTAATCTTCATTATAATATAATCTTCACAGAGGAATACTATAGCTTTGTATTCTTATTATGCCATTGCAATATTTGATTTATTTACCAGTTAATTTGTTGTTCATTCCAATAAGGTTAGACATAGCTTGCCAGTCAGTCAAATACAACAATAAAACTATAATAAGCAATAGCAAAACAAATAGTACCCCAAGGAACAGCCACAAGCATCCAAACCCAATGCAGAAGAGTTCCCCTTATCTTCATTCCACCATTCTGTAAAGGTCATTTACTCATACCTTATTGTGTTTTGTTCATATAAATCTTTGGGTTTTAATAACCACTTTATAATCATTTGATTAAGAACGAATCAGGATGTAATCTCAGGTCACATACTTTTCTACAAGAACTCTCCCAACCCCCCATTATATTCCTGGATTTGTGGGGAAAATACACTATATTAGTGTGTACAAATTCCTTTATTTCCGTATTTTCATCTGTTGCTGAAAATGCTGCATGTTGATGTGTCGGCACCTTTGCAGGTTTATATTGGTTTGTCAAGAATTTTAATTTATTTCTATTGACCTTGGAATTAAAAGTTGATAGCTAATTTCTAGAAATGTACATCTGATTTGACTCAAAAATCAGTGGAATTAGCAGAATGGGCTAATTTCAGTGAGATATTCACTATTCTGGAGATATTCTTGAATTTAGCTGTGAATAATTCTGGGCTTTAGGATTGAGTACCTTTTAACTGGCTTCTGCAGAACACAGAAAGCAGCTGTAGCTTCCAGTTTTGTTTCTTTTTCTCTGTTTATGTAAAACCCTTTTGTGATCACAGATGAGAGAGCTAGATTTCAGTGAATGAAAGGTGTGCTGTTACATCGGGGTGGTTTAGAAATCAAGCAGTTTTCATTACAGAAGTTTAATTAGGGGAGACTATAAATTTTAAGGGTTAGGAGATTTTAAATACTTTTTAAAAGGCTTTCTATATGCTTGTGCTTTATCACATTTTTATCCTGGTGGATTTTATCATGGGGTATCAATTTTATGCTGTTACTTTTAATTCAGAAACTTTATGAACCCTTCTGATTGTTTTCACAAGGGATATAGGAAGAATAGATGTTGGAGAAAAAAGGATGCTCATGCCTTATGTTTTCAGTGCAGTTCTTGAGGAAATCTGCATTAGTATCTTCCAAAATGAATTGCATTGCTTATAAACAAGCCATCCGTTTGCTCAAAAATATTTCAATCAATGTGAAATTTAGAATGGAAGTGGCATAGAAGCTACTGTTGTTAAAAATTTCAGTGCATACTGTCCAACAACAGAAGTTAAATATATATATTTAAAAAAAAGCTTTTAAAGAGTATTGCCTGAAAACCCAATACAATTTTTATGCAGCATAACCTGCTTCATTTGTTCACAAACTCTGGCTTATATGTATATTTCATTACACTCTGTTGAAAAAAGAGATTATATTAATGTTATTTCCATGCTAGATTGTGTTTCTATGTTTTTCCAAAATCTGACTTTGCATTAAGCAAGAGCACACTATCTCCAGAATGTTCTTGGTTTTCAAAACTATGAATTCAGATGGGTGCTGTGGAGATGCAGATTCCAATTTCTACTCAACCATGGAACTTGTTGGGTTACTTTAGGCTAGTTGCTATTCTTGGCACATGTTTACAGTTTTGAAATTAAAATGAGAGAGTCTTGTGCATATAATGCAACTTTTATTTCTTTGACTAGCCGATAACCTGGAGCTGCCTGGTATTTATTTATCCCAATCCTGTATTAGACAGGAATGGTGATGTGAAGTGGCAACGTAAGTACGGAATGGGCTGTCCTCCCTCCTTGCACTAATATCTCCGCATTCTTGAAGAGGCGATGGCAAGAGCAACTTCTCCCTGAATCCTCATTTTGGCAACAATTAAATTAATTTTAAAAGTTTTCACTGTGCCCTCAGACGCGTCAAGAAATGTCGTCTCTGCGTGATGTATGTCGTGTGGGTGTCGTAGTGGTGCAGACAGCCCCCTTGTGGAGTACTGTGAAGCCGTTACCATGGCAACTCCACTGAGGGGTGTTAGGGGGTGTCTTACCCCACAGTATTTGTTTCCAGAGAGTAAGTCATCTGTGTAGCAAGTTTGGTTGAAATTGCTCGAGGCATTCCAGAGTTATGCTAGAACATACACACACACACATACATCCATTTATATATATATAGATTAGCTGATAACCTGGCATTGCCTGGGTATGTATCCCAATCCAGTATTAGACAGGAAAATCCTGTAGTCGGGACTCATGCTGTTGTACTGTATGTGAAGCTCTAGATGTAGTAGCTCTGTGTCTTTTATTTAGTCAGGCCTTATGCTGTTATACTGTCTCTGAAATTCTAGATGTAGTAGCTCGCACAGTGTTGCAAGTCAGAGGGAGCCCCCTTGTGGAGTACTGTGAAGCCGTTACCATGACAACAAGCCATTTTAAGGCACATCCCCTCCCGGCAGGTGTTAGGTGTGTCTTATCCCCACAGTATTTTTTTCTAGAGGATAGTTATCTGGGTACCAAGTTTGGTTGAAATTGCTCAAGGCATTCCAGAATTATGCTGGAACACACACACACACACACACACACACACACACACACAGTTTTTATATAGAAGAAGATTGTATCCCACCTTTATTATTTTTTTAGAAAAAACTCAAGACTGCAAACATATCTAACATACATATCGAACACATCTGCTATTTTTCCCACAGCAACAGCCCTGTGAGGTGGGTCAGACTGAGATGAAGAGTCTGACCCAAAGTCAACCAGCACGCTTTCAGGGCTAAGGTGGGATTTGAACTCACGGTCTTCTGCTTTCTAGCCTGGTGCCTTAACCACTCGCCTAAATTGATCAAACTTACAATAATATAAAAATTACATCATGGGATGGGCAAATTTAGATGATGAGATGCATTTTGCTTCCTTCCATGTGTGCTTTTGTATGTATGCTGAGAGTGCAAATGAGTGATTACACAAAATGGAAGAGGTTGTATTGCATATATATAGTTGAAATGTTTATTTTGCTCCTCCCTTGGCTGAGGAGTAGAGGTGTTTTTTTAAAGAAGTGTCAAGCCTAGTAAAATATGCGCTTTTTTATTTCCCACCTCAGAATGGAAGGAAATTATCACATATTTTCCAGAATGTCTCAAAAAGTGCTTTTTCAAAAAGACAAAAATTTTCATACTTACAACTGTTGCAGCATCCCCATGGTCATGTGACTTATATTCGGATGCTTGGCAATTGGTTCATATTTATGATGATTGCAGTTTCCTGGTGTCATGTGATCCCCCTTTTGCACTCTTCTGACAAGCAAAGTCAACAGGGAAGCCAGATTCACTTAACAATTATGTTACTAACTTAACAACTGCAGGGATTCACTTAACAAATCTAGCAAGAAAAGTCATAAAATGAGGCAAAACTCACTTAACAAATTTCTCGCTTAGCAACATAAATTTTGAGGTCAGTTGTCAGTTTGTAAGTCAAGGACTACCTATAGTCAAGTTTCAATTTTCCACCAACTTTGATGAAAGTAAACATGCAAAAGTATGATTTCTAAATCAGCTATATTTGTCCAGTTTCCCTGCTTCATCTCATACTGAAATGTTAAATTTGGGGTTGTATAATGTTACATCCATAAATTTTCAGTCTCCCTAATCTAGCAAGCTTTTTCCCCCTAATTTTGAATCTAAATCTGTTTTCCTTTGTTGAAAGTATTGTTTCCAATTGTTATTCTGAATATATTTGGCTCATAACATATTTAGTTGCGATAAAATTTCAAACTTCCTTTTTGGTGAGTGTCCTCTGAGTTAGATAAGACAAATTTAAGAAGCAGAGATTTGTCAGCACTGAATAACTATGATTACTAAATGGAACTTCTATGATTGCTAACAGCTGGTAAGCAGGAAAAAGGCTGTTAGCCTGCAAGCAGGGCATGAAGGTTTCTGGAAGCATCTGTTTGGCCATGTTAGAAACAAGATGCTGAACTAGATGTCCCTTTGTTCTCATGTAACTGAGCTGCTTCTATGTTGTGATTTTTTTTATCTAAATTCTTATATTCGGAAACAAAAAATAGATTTTTATCAATATTGAATGCAAAGGTACAAATGGTTTTAAACCTTTTCAGACAGTACAGTACTGAATATTTTGAACACTGCCCCATTTAGTGTAGTTTCTGAGGGCATTGGTCCTTTGTGACAGCATGTCCTTTACATAATTTAACTTTTATTTAATTTAATGTTATTTCTACATTTTCCATAGAAGTACAGCTGGTTACATTTCCTTCTCTCCATTGGAAGTATGTATTTACATGTAAATGTCTATGTGAATCTGTACATACAGACAAATCACATACACATAGACATATTCCTCTTACATACCCATAGACAAGTTCCCCTTGATCGGGGAAGAAAGGTGAGATATAAATAGAATAAAATAAATAAATAAAATACACTTTTTTCTTCTGAGAAAAGCTCTAATACACCTGACTGTCCACTTAAATACAATTTGCATATTCTTAATTTTGGATCATTTTTGCATTTGTTTATTGTATTGTCATATTCTATAACCAAGTCATAGCTAACAATTTTAAGGATTTGTAATGCATTGCTAAATATTCCTTTTGGATTTATATTTTCTTTAAAAAAAACTTGGCAGTTGAGTCTTATGGTATCATGATGAAGGCTTTAGTTAGAAGATTTTGCAGAATTTCTCTATGTAAAAAATAGGACATCTTCCTTACTGAGTCATTATACTGAAAAGGTGAAACATGTTGCCACAAGGTATTAAAAACTATAGATTGGTGGTCCTTGACTTACATCCATTCATTTAATTACTGTTTGAAGTTACATTAGTGTTGAAAAGATGACATAACCAGCTCTTGCACTTACAACTATTTCAATATCCCCACGGTCATGTGATCAACCTTCAGGCCCTTGGCAACTAACGTGTATTTACAATGGTTGCAGAGACTGAGGGTCACAAGATCACTATTGCAACTTTCCCAGGGGCTTCCAATAAGCAGAGTTACTGGGGGAAGACAGATTTGCTTAATGACCATGGCCAAAAGGTCATAAATTCAGTCTGACTCACTTAACACTTAGCAACAGACATTCTGCTGCCGGTTATGGATAAAAATTGAGGACTAACTATATCGTTTTAGATCAGTGGTTCTCAACCTTCCTAATGCCGCGACCCTTTAATACAGTTCCTCATGTTGTGGTGATCCCCAACCATAAAATTATTTGGGAACACATATGGGAGTATGTGTTTTCCGATGGTCTTAGGCGACTCTTGTGAAAGGGTCATTCGATCCCCAAAGGGGTCCCGACCCACAGGTTGAGAACCACTGTTTTAGATCAAGTAATTATGCGTTTTAGTTCTTTTGATTGACCTGTATTTACCTTATGGTGTACATAGTCTGCGAGTTACATAGCCATAAAAATCCAATAAATAATCCAATAAATGGCTAAGAGTAAACAGCTCAAAAGTGTTTTAGCTTTTTTTTCTTATTTCCTTTTCTCTTTTTTTCCATTCAAGCATTCTGTGTTAGAATATTTTAGGATTTTCAACTTTGCATGAGTTGTCATATATGAGTGCTAATGGTTCTGAGAACCCAGCTAACTGATGGAATCTACATTGAACTCATTAAATCTGTATGATTTGAATATACTTCACCTTTTTTGTTTTTGCCTTGACCATTGGTTACCATGTTTTATCATGCTTTCTCACTCTTATCATTAAATATTTTTAATCTTTTAAAAATCAGCTAATAACTTTTAATGTTCTTGGTTAATAGGTACAAGCTTACCTAGCTGGTTTTGGATATTTGATTGTTTTTTCATCTATTATTAGACTATTTGTGTTGCTAGCCAGAAATTTGTAGCACTTTTTCTTTTGGTTATTTAGTTTCCCCTTGAAAGAAAATAGCATTGGGCAAATAAGAGAAATATAATTCAATTTATCTATTTCTTTGTGTTTGTACTTAAAATTTAAAGGTAAGAATAGATGTTACAATTCTGTGTTAAAGTAAGGTTTCTATAACTTTGTTTTATTAATAGTACAAAATAATTTGTGTCGGAAGGCTTGGAGTTAGATCTTCCTCCCCGAGTTGACTGTGTGATATGAATGATTTTTCCTCTCTTTTATTGTACTGGGCACATTTTATTCTGTTGTACGCCGCCTCGAGTTCCCCGTTTGGGGAAGAGAGGCGGGATATAAATCAAATAAATAAATAAATAATTTAAGAAAAAAATATCCAGAGCTGGCCTTAGGAAACAATAAACATGTACTATATGTATGTGTGTTTGTATGTGTGTGTATATGTGTGTGTGTGTGTAATTTTGTTTTCAGCAAAAATGGCCATAAGTTGCTGGCTTTTCATGAGTAATTAAGAATAGTATTTTCTGTAGACCTCTTTTCATTGTGTAATTCTAACAAAAGAGTTAAGGTATTTGAGAAATCTTCAGCCACAATATTGGAGGATTAAATGATTTCCTTTTTCATAATAAAATTGTGACTTACCTTATTCAATGATATGATAGCAACATGGTCTAATTTTGGGCTATTTCCTCCTTTCCAAAAGGAGGCAGAAGCAAGAACAACCATGGGAGAGAAAATCTGTGCTTTTCTGCTTAAATTTAAATTACAAAAACTTTAGTGAGAAAAAATCCAATCAAGAGAAAAGATTAATTCTTTTGTCCATGGTATGTTTCTTTTGTTTCACTGGGAGTCAGTGATGATAAAATGATTATATGGAGAATATTTGTTCCTTGAAATTCTTTCGCTGTTTCATATTTTGTTACATACATATGTGGGCATATACATAATTTTGTATTTATTTATTTTGTCATATTTATGTAGTGTATATTGGAGGTGGTAACCGTTTGAGAGCTGTGTGCAACAAAATTTCATTTTAATATATGCCAATTAGTGTACATTCAAAGTGACAAAGTTATTCTATTCTTTTTTTTATAAATATTTTTTATTGTTTTTTCCCTTTACATACGCTTTTTACGCATGAACAGAGTAGTTTTTCGGTACTATACATGTCATTTTTTATAAAATTTCTCTAATTTCCCCTTATCATCTTATCTAAACAATTGTTTACAGAAATCCATTCCATTTATAATCAAACTAAATTAATCCTACGATATCATTCCCTCCTTCACATTAGGCTAGTAAAATTTATCTGTCACATCTTCATTTTTACTAATTATAATCTCATTCCCTCATTTCATTCTATTCTTAAAATTCATATTAGCCACATTTTAATCGTTTAAATTCCTTATATATCTTTCACGTATTCACTTTTAAACAGTTCAATTCATCATGTTAGAGTCCTTAATTTCTGTTAAATTTTCCTCATTTTCATTTCATTCAATTCTTAAAATTCAGATTAACCTTATTTTAATCCTTTTTAATAATTTAAATGTCTTATATTTCTTCCACATATTCATCTTTGATCAATCCAATTCATATCAGAATCACTAATTTCTATAACATTTCTCCAGTTTTACTATCCTTACTCTTATCTGTGCAAATATCTACTACAAATCATTTATCAACAAATATCACACATTTCTAGTAAGTCCAAGCTATTTTTTATATTTCATCATTTTTTGTAGGCATTAACTTCTCTAGTATTCTCCCTAACTTCTATTTCATCTGAGTTTAC
>JANHGC010002771.1:122276-134742 GCA_027560395.1 Boaedon fuliginosus | reverse complement strand
TCTTTATTGTATGTTCGCCGCCTCGAGTTCCCCCGTGAGGGGTGAAGAGAGGCGGGGTATAAATTCGATAAAATAAAATAAATAAATAAAATAAATAAATAAATGGTGATCATGTGACTGTGGGATGCTGTGATCCTTGTAAATGTGCCTCAGTTGCCAAGGGCCTGAATTGCAGTCACTTGACTGTAAGGATGCAATGGCTGCAATGGCTACAAGTTTGAGGTGTGATCATAAATCTGATCCCCCCCCATTCCTATTGTAATTTTGAATGGTTTGCTGAAAGACCCATTGGCGAGGACTATTTGTACCTGTATTTATCTCTATGGCATGAAGAACACTCGAACACTAGTGCTTCACTCTTTTCTTTATAATTGTAGTATTAGATTGTAGAAAGGAATTTGTACTGTATATAATAGGTTTGTCCCCCTACTAAATGATAAAATAATGCTTCACGCAACTTTATTAATTTTTCTTTCAGATGTGCTGAAAGACATTATGACACCGCCAAATTTAACTGCAGAGGTATGTTTGTTTCGGTTTTTTTTCATAAGTTAAGAAATGAGAGCGTAAGCACACCCTTCAATAAGAAGTCCATTTCAGATCTGAAGTGTTGTGTGTTAATATCAGTAATCTAAATTTTTCTTTTAGCTTCCTTCCCTTTATTATTTGGGGAGGGGGGTTTAATTCTGGAAGGGTGACCTCTTTACAAACGTTTCATGACCTAGTGACATCCAAGCACCCAGATACCTCCTAGAACTTTGTGCACTAGTTCAAACTCAAGAATTTCATTTTTAGTCCCTTCTATCCCTATTCCCAACTCTTCTATACTCCCACAGCAAACAATTTAAAAAGACTGAGAATTAGCCCTGCTGAGTTGTATTCCCGAACTCCTCAGAAATTGCTTATTCTTAAAAGGTTATTACACACTTACACAGCCTGATAGTTATCCAGCAGCTCAACTGTCTTATCAGTAGATGCATATTTGTCCATATATTGAGAATTAATGTTTTGAAAGAGATAAATGTTATACGGGATATATATTTGTGGCTCTTTGTAAGTTTTAGTAAATTGGGACTAATATTTTCTTTATAGTCAGAATTTGCACTTTATTTTAATTTGATCTCTGAGGGCAACAAGAAGTTCAGCTAAGGAAGTGATGATATCTCCAGAGTGTACCCTATCAGCTTTTGGTTAAGAGAGGAATTGAAGCGATTTCTTCGAAACAATAGTAAAATTCATCTCATTGGAGAGAAGGCAGGTATCTTAGATCTCTTAAGAAGTTTGGTTGTGAAGGAGAAATCCCTACCAAAAAACCCCCCAAAACCAGTGACTGGGTCAGATTTCATATCTCATAGTTTAAAGCAGATAAAATAAGTAAATAACTCCAATATGTAATCGGGGAATACTCTTAAGGTCACAGGAGTTAATGCACAGATTATATGTTGTGTACCCCATCATACAATGAGCAAGAATTTATTTTGTTAATGCATCAGCTTTTGTAGCTGTGTGATCATGTACTTCTATTTGATATAGTAAAATTTCCATCATGATTAAAAAAAACATCAATATGTTACTTGCTGGGCTCCATAGGCTATAGGATTTTATTATTTTTGGATTATTTTAATTTTTAAAAAGGGAAACACATTTTATAGCCTGCAGAAGGTTTTGTGACTTTTGCAATTCAAAGCATAATCTCAGATATTTAGTCCCTGTGGCATATTGAAAATACATTTTTAGGGACCTCTCTTCTAAGAATTGTGGCCATTGACTTAGTAAAATACATGACAAACTGATGTTACAGAGAGCAAGGTGTAAAATAATGATGAGGGGAGTAGCTTTTTTGCAAATAATTGCTCTGCTTTGTCCACACGCATTGAAATAGCTATTTTATGAAAGTGATGGTAACATTTCTCAAATTTTAAAAGATAAGGACCCTTAATTCTGTGCCTTATTGAGAATGGACGTATATTTAACAGTAAAGGGCAATTGCTGAGAAGCAGTAGCAAATAGGCTTCTTGTAAAAACAAAGGCCTCAGTGGCGCAGTGGTTAAATGCAGCAGTGCAGTCTCTGCTGACTTGTTCAGCAGGTTGTCAGATTGAATCCCCAGGCTCAAGGTTGACTCAGCCTTCCATCCTTTCTAAGGTCGGTGAAATGAGGACCCAGATTGTTGGGGGCAATAAACTGACTCTGTGACTGCTTGGGGTGTGCTGTAAAGCTCTGATAAGCAGTATATAAAATCTGAGTGCTTTTGCTATCCATGTTGTAAGCCGTCCAGGGTCCTTCAGGAGTTGGGCGGCATAACAATGTAATAAATAAAATAAATAAAAATAAAATGTAAAATACGTATACTTTTAAATTGGAAATCACAGTTTAAACAGAAAGAACGCAGTTCATATATCAACTATAAAGGATATTGTTTTGTGCTTAGTGGTTAATTCAACAGAATTTAAGAGCAGTTGCCCTTCTAAAATTTCCAGCTGAAGGAGTGGAGGTTAGAGCTAGAATGAGAGACCTGTGTGTGGAGCCATTTCACTACCCAGATCGAGCCCTTCACATGTTTAATCATGTGCCTGAATAAGGTCTCCATTTTTTCATGATCTGGATATCATGAAGGCTTACAGCCTCTGTTTAAAAGTGTCCATTGTACCACGACTTCTCAATAGTGATCTCATCAAAAGGAGTTTTTTTCCTAGATTGCCTCAGTCACTGAGAAATGTAACTATATAACCTATCCCCAAACCATTATCAAGAAGGAATTAAGGGACTGTTAACACTGCAATGCAGATAAATTGCCATGGTGAGAAGAATCTATCCTATGCGAATTGCCAATCTGCAAGACTAGATGTAGCTTTGTAGAAAGTTCAGCAGTCTTCTGCTGGTACTTTTAGTGATTTAAGGAACTTTTGATATTCAGTGATATGCAGGCTGAAGCTACTCAGAAGAATATTTTCTTACATTTGGTAGTGAAATACTTTTTGTTGCTGACAAGCTTGGTAGTTTTTGATTTGTCAGAATATACCTCATTGATTTCACACCTTACAACTAAATTTTGTACTAAGGAAATAAAAGTAAATCGTCTTATCTCAGTTTCATTACATTTATTTTACCACCCACAAACTTGATTTAATGTGATTTATACACGGTTCTTTAATGCTATGTAGTTCATACTTCCCCACACATTCCCTGGCTGAGATAGTAGAAAATTTGCTTTCTTAAATTCAGTTGCATTTGAATTTTGGCCACTGATTAATTTCACATATAATTGATTGAAATAAACAATAAAAACAGACTCTTCCATTTGTGTTGCTGATGCTAAATGCAAAAGTTGACAGAGGAAGTTAATGAATTTATTTATTTATTTCAATAAAACCTATAGGCCGCCCTCTCCCAAGGGACTCAAGGTGGCTTACAACAATAGAAAGAGTATAAAATAGTACATGATATATTAAAACACATTTAAAAACCCTTAAAACAGTTTAAAGATGTTTCGTATGAAACCCAATCATATTTTACATCTAGTTGCAAGTATTGTTTCTGCGTATATGTAAAACCAAAGCCATGGGTATATCTCGTAACTATTTTTTTTTTTAAAAAAAACCCTAAATGGTCAGAGAGATTATTTAGACTAAATTGCAGAAAGTTTTCAGTATCTCTAAATTTTTTTCATTGGAGTTTCCTGGGGGAAATGGGGAGCCAGGAAGATTTTGAGTTGTGAAGCCAGTGTTATTAAAATAATCTGTACATGACAATCTATAATAGACTTAGACTTAGAAACACCCAGATTTTTTAATTTAAGGAATTATGCAACAGATTTTTTTTTAGCAAGGAATACTACAGATATCTTTGAAAATTAGCGTTTAATTTAATAATACCATTTTTTTCTTTATAGTTGCACAGTACCCTTTTGAAGACCACAACCCACCACAGCTAGAGCTCATCAAACCTTTTTGTGAAGATCTTGATCGATGGCTTAGTGAAGATGGCAATCATGTTGCAGCAATCCACTGTAAAGCTGGAAAGGGACGAACTGGTGTAATGATTTGTGCTTATTTGTTACATCGAGGAAGGTTTCAGAAAGCACAAGAAGCCCTAGATTTTTATGGGGAAGTAAGGACCAGAGATAAAAAGGTAAGAAACTTGCTTTTTCCATGTCGATGTTCTTTTCTTTGCTGAGTCTTGATTCTTAGATTTCATAGAGGGTTTTTTTTTGTCCTTACCGTATTATGGATGGTGAACATACAATTAATAATATTGCAATGTTATTTAATTTCCTTTGATTTACATGATCAGAAACATCTGCCATTAGGAAAAACTGTATTTGTGTTTCTTTGCAATGCAAAAATATTCTCCATGGTGTACTTTGCTCCACTTTTTTGGATTTGAAATCTGGTTATACTAAGCATTCAGTCATTTAGTGAATATTCTTTCAGAACATGATTATGATAATATTTGAGAAATAGATTTATTTCCTGTTACCACTGTCTAGTTTATATAAGTATAGTATCACTACTTTTTTTACTAGATACACAGTAACTAGAGGCACTTTGCTGAATTTAGCTGATCTAAAACAGTTCAACAAATCAGATCTGTTAAAACTTAGATGAGAAACTGCCAGAAAATCCCAAGGCCACAGACCTAGGCTGGGAAATTGGGGCGGGCGGGGGGGAGGCGGCGGGAAGAATGAAAGAAACGTCCTGGAAGAAGGCAATAGCAAATGACTTGATTTATTGCCAAGAAAAGATTATTATAATATCAGCATAGTCATTAGAATGCAAGGTCAGTCCGGAGGGCCCTTACCTTGTTAAGAAAATTACATATTTCCCTTTGATCTATGTCAGAAATATATTTATTAAAAGAGGAAATACACATAATGAAAGCCTCACATAGGATTATCTTACTGATGCAGCTGTTAAGAGCACAGCTATGTTTCATTTGGGAAGGAAGCCGTATTAATGTGTCTGCTTCCTGCTTATATGTTAATAAAGCATCAGTTGCTTAGTTGATTCATTGTATGTATTTCAGTTAATTCATCTATTTAACCCTGCATTTAAGTAAAAGAAAATTTTGAAAAAGGCTACCAGTTTTAGGCAAACCATGCAAATATTTTAAAAGAAACATTAGTTCATAATAATTATAAGTATCTGCTTTCCAAATACTTTAGAAAGTGCATGCCTTAAAAAAAAATCTGTTGGTTAATTTAATTGAACGTTTTTTACTAAAGCAAAAGAATTTTAAAGATTTTTGAAAAACCCAACTTTTAGGGTTGAAACTGAAAATTTCAATTTTAAAATTAAGAAAGTTTGTAACCATCATTTCCAAACTCTGCTTTTTCAAAGTATGTACAATTGACATAGATAGTACTCTTAGCCAATGTTGCAAATTGCATTTTCCTATTTTATAAATTATATTTGTTGGATGAAGAGGATTATAGCAGAGTTAAATTTTACATACATCTTCAGAAAGAGTATATTTTCTGCTGACAAAACAGATGTCCAGTGAGGTGGTAGCTACTTAACAGATCTTCCGATTCAAACATTATTGTAGGAAAAATATGCTCACAAATCAGGGTCCTGATGAAAAGAATAATGTTTATTCTTATTTATGGTATTTAACTCTTAAATATAAATTGTACATTATAAAATACGAGATAATTAAAAAATATATCAAATAGTTCTTGAGTTAGAGATACTAGCTAAATCTAAGTTAAATATATTTTGTATTGAATCAAAATTATTTGATCCTTAAGTTCAGGAATCACATTTTTATAGTTTTGCAATTAGTTTGCAATGATGTAACTTCCCCAAAGTTAGCACCAAATTGTAATTTTAGCATGAGAAAGGGTGTAAAGTATGATCATTTTAACTGATTAGTGTAAATTTATTTACTTGATGCTACTGCCTTTTGAAAAAAGCATGCTATTTGAAGACCAAGTATTGATCTCAGCCTAAATGGTTTGTACATCCTGCTTAAATGCTGAAGTTACTAAGGTAGTAAGTAATGTAGTTCATTTTGTAGGATGCTTCCTATTTGGATTAAATTGTAACACATTTGAACTCATGGAAAAAAGTGATACTTCTAACAAAGTGATTCCATATATCAAACCTTTATTCTAATACTGTAACAGACTAGGATATTCACAAATTCTGAGACTAATGTTATGTGTCCAAGTAGCAATAATTGAAACTATGCAGTATACGTAGTGTATAAAACATAAAACATGTTTTGAAAAACTTGAAATTTGTGGAATTTATTTTCTGAACACTTCTGCAATGTAAGAACTTTATTCTCTAATGTGTAAAAGTGAAACGGCAATTGTACTATAATCTCAGTAGTTTGTGAGTTTGAATTGAAGACCTTTTGAAGTAACCAGAAAATACAAATTGTGAAAATGTTTAATTTTCAGGAACTTTTTTGTTTTTTGACCAATCAAAATTTATTTATAGTTTAAGACTAAACACAAGAAAAAGAATAATAATAAAGCATAATAGCAATAAAAATGAAGTTCTAAAATAGCATGAAAGTCCTAAAGAAATTAACACCAACAATAACATAAAGGAGGAACTCATAGCTTCTCTTAGTTGTAGCTATTGATCAGAATTTTGCAATCATAGAGGTTTCTGAAGAGTAATCATCTAGGAGAAGACAATGAACTCTTGGTTGCAATTGCAATAGGAGCTATAAACAGTTGGAAATATTAAACAATTGTCAGTTGGTGTAAAAGGAATATTTTACTAACGTGTGAGACAGATTCCACCTCCTGGTCTGAACAGAACCAAGTTTAGCTTACATATAGGATCTTTATATGTCAACCAGTTGTTCTTTTAATAGGTAATGCAATTTCTACCAAACTATGTAATGTCCTGTATGGAACATGTGAGATGCTAAAGAAATATCTAAGGACAGTACACGGAGAAATGAATTGGATTTGGGGGTGTTGTTTCTGGATTTGCAACTAACAAATAGCATTATTAATCTAGTCTATTGTTTTAGTCATTTAGTGGGTAATTTCTTCCTTTCATTCTTATGAAATAAAATGAAAGATTACCCACAACTCTATAAAGGTTACATAGAAGGCACTTTTGGGGTAACTGTAATATGTCTAAGCTTAGTGATGTGATGTAGTATATTGGGTCTAGGAGGAGAGCCTTCTCTGCGGGGGCTGCCCTTGCTTTGTGGAATATCCTGCTCATGACCTTCCTCACAGAGGTCAAAAACCTGGCTCTGTATCCTTGCAGCGGGGGACACAGGACCATGCAACAGTGGGGTTGACTAGTCCCTTGAGAATCCCCCTGCTTATCAATACTACAATGTTAAATGGCCACCATAGGATTTCCTCCCCTCCTTTTGATGTTTAATTGCAATCATTCTATAATTTAAATTTTTTAAACCTTAATTTAATTTTTAATTTTAATGATAATTTTTATACATTTTCATTTATCAGTTGGATTGTACACTGTCCAGATCCCCTCTGTGTGGGAGAAGGGTGGTTTAGAAATACTTTACTTACACACACACACACACACACACACACACACACACACACACACACACACACACACACAGTTAGTTACCAGAGTTAGTTAGTTAGTTAGTTAGTTAGTTAGTTAGTTAGTTAGTTAGTTAGTTAAGTGTTTAAACCAGAAACCATCTTGCTCTGCTTCTCTGTTTCTCTCAACAAAATGTTGCCGGAGATATTATGTCTCAAAGTTGTTGAATCTTCAGAGCCGTACAGTAGAAGACTGCGGTATAGAGTCAAACAAATGACTATATCTCTGATATTGCATCGACAAATGTAACACTTCACCAGTGCAATGTTCATTGGAGACATGTGCGCATGTTTACACAAAATTTCATCAAAATCCTTGATGGTCAAGCGGGGCACTTTTCTGAAATCAGACCACTTGACATGGAATGACCCAAT
The DNA here is from genome assembly GCA_027560395.1 of Boaedon fuliginosus. Classification (NCBI taxonomy): domain Eukaryota; kingdom Metazoa; phylum Chordata; class Lepidosauria; order Squamata; family Lamprophiidae; genus Boaedon; species Boaedon fuliginosus. The sequence goes on along the minus strand of JANHGC010002771.1, from coordinate 126,820 downwards.
AACAACCAGGACTGTCAGGATTTCTAATATCAAGCAATGCAGCCACGTGACATCGGGTTTTATGACTGTATTGCTTTGTAATGGAAAATCCAGTCCCACTTGTGAATGTAAGTTGAGGACTGTGTTCAAGGGCAGCTCTATACTGTATATAGTCTGAACATTAGGTGATTAAAGGTATGAATGACTATGAGAAGAATCTAGGCCTAATAACAGAAATATAGTTTTATCCTTAATCTCCTAATTTCCCCCATTCAAATATTTTGACACTCTCCTGTAATACCAGCCATACCCGATATAGCTCTCAAGGACAAAGTAACGTGGTTCTCAGCTGCAATACGTTTGCACTTTGTTGCACCACATGATCTTTCTAAAACTACTTCAGAATTATCCCAGAATAGTATCCTTTCTCTTTTCAAGCAATGATGCTTACATGTATAGAGGGCAAATCATAAAGTTGCCTGAGGCTTAAAAGATACATTGAGAACTTCAAATACTTAAAAAAACCCTGAGTCAGAAAGTTCTAAAATAACTAAATAGAAGAAGAAAACAACTACCGTAGATATGTGGTAGTTTGTGCTGAATATTCTCCAGCTACTATTATCATTTAGAGGGACCATGGTTAGTTCTACTGTTATGTCCTGAAACTTAATGGCTTACCAGTCTGTGGTTTGGTTGTTTGAATAATGAATGCAGCTATTCATTTTTAAAATAAAATGTACAATTGTAAAAGGTTTTCCCCCCCCAATGCATATCATTGGAGATAAGATCAGTTGCCCTGCTATGGGAGACGGGAGAATATATTTTGCTGGAATTTGTCAAGAGAGAAGTTCACTCTCTGCCTAGGATAATTGCAATAGACGGCTTCTATCTCTTCTCCAGTCAATTTCTGGCAAGAAGTCAACCTCCCCATATTTAAATGAAAATGTCATTTCATTCACTGGCAAATAAAAATGTCTGATGGATGCCTGTTTGTATAGCATAACTGGTATAATAGTAACTATAGATTCCATGCTGTTGACCCCAAATCTGCTTGACAGAGCAAAAGAGTAACTTTTTTGTTTTCCCATTTTTTTTGCCATCTAGAATGTTTTTTTAAAAAAATAATGTCTCTTTCCTGTTTTGGTGGTGATTTGTCATTTTTGTTACTTAAACAATCTCTGGATTGCCTATGGTTTAGGGAAGCCGCTGTGTGAGATTGGGTATAGGAGTCAGTTATACTGTGAAATTGAGTATTGAGCAAAAACATATTGGAGATTACGGAGGTTAGAAGATTCACAAGGAATGATCATGAAAGTGGTTGGAAATTGGAGAAGATATTGAAACAAACTGAGAAAGAGCTAACGGAAGAGACTTGGAGAAGCAGAGTTTGAGTGAAGAAAAGGGAATCATGGGTTGTGAAGACAGCAACAGTAGAAAGCTGAAGTTGTGGACTTCAAAGTATTGGAGAAGAGGTCTGGGTAGTGCTGGATTTAGAAAAATAGGATTGTGTAATAAATTATGTAACAGTGGTTATGACCATGAGTGCAATAGTTTTGTCCTTCGGTTGTTACCACTGTGGATTCAGGAAGCGGTATAGATGAAGAAATAGAAAGTGATTACAGAAGAGACACCAGTGATATTTTGGCTACGAGAAGTTTGGAAGAGGGAGTGTAGATACAAAATAAGAACGGGTGTGGATTGTAGCAGCTTTCTGACTGGCATCAGAAGAATGGTCTTTCCTGATGCTCTCTCAACTTTACAGTAATGGACGTCTGTGGATGTAATTCCAGCTTGTAAATAGTCTAGGTATTAAATGAATATACTCCCTTCCTGTTCCAATCAGAGTCGGTGGAGATGCTGGGCCAATCAATGTGGGAATGCCTTAGTGTTCAAGTTGTTTCAAATATATCTGAAACATTTAGGAAAGTTATCTCTTGGTTTAGTTTAGGTAATTACCAATATTATGCCCCACGCTGTAAATCAATTCCGTCTTGCCCTGGCGATATGATAGAAGTCTTGAGCTGATGGCTAAGAAGTGCTTGGTGGAACAGATTGATATTAATCCCAGCAAAATAAGGTACTGTTTATTGAGAAGCATTGAGAAGCATTTATGCTCCAGAACTCCCATTATTTTTAGCTCTGAATGGAACGTCATTACTTCTGAAAGAAAAAAAGGAACAACTTGAGAGTCCTTCTGGACTCACAGCTCCTATCGATGTAGCAAATGAACATTATAAACCGCAGGACTTTTGCTGAGCTTCAGCTGCTGACCACAGTGCAGTTTCTAGTTCTGAAGACTCTGATAATAGTGATTTTTATCCATGTTACCTTGTAGGTGGATAATTTCAACTTGGTTTACAGGTGGGAGTTGCCTTGAAGGCAATTTGAAATTTGCTCTGGTCCAGAATGCACTTCCCTTGCTTATTGGTCGCTAATAGTGGTACACCATAATTACTACCACTTTTGGACACATTCTTAAAGCTGTCACAAAAGAACCCAGTACATTATCTCTTCAACCAGTCTCAACAGTCCTTTCCAATTCTTCAATTGAATCAAACATATTTCTGACCAAAAGGTGAAGTCACATGGCCCTGAGCCTGCACTGTGTGGCAATTGAAGAAAGGCAGTGAGTTCCAGCTTCGCAGATCTCTAGGGTGGCTCATAAAAGTGGTCTAGTCATTGTTTCAAAATTTTGAATGTGCTAATGTGCTCTGAGGTGATAGTAGCATCTGCATCAAAAGCACACAGTGGCAAATTTTCCTGCCGAAGTCTTGATTCTCAGTTGCTATTTTTATTTTTATTTGCAAGTGAAGCTTTGTAACGATATTCCATTGACTGATGCTTTGTCTCCAGGTCATAGGTCTTTTTTACCTGTCATAATGCTATGAAGAAATTTCTAACCCTCATTCTTGTAGCATGACATCAGTTGCGGGCAAATTTCAGCTTTTGATACTTTGATTTCTGCTATCAGCATAGAGAGAACCCATCTTGCACAAACCTGATAGAATTCAAGTGTCAGCGTTCCAATGAAACTCCCCATATCCATTCAGCATTCAGAGACAAAGTCCATCCAAGTAAGAATTTATTAAGGAAGTCATGTTGGCACATCTGGGAAAACATCTCTGTGACCCACACATTCTTGTGAAATGCCAAGATTGGCAGCAATTTCCCACTGAGTCATCTGCTGACTGACCTTAATTAATTAATCAACGCTTTCTCATGTGAAACTCATTGAAGGCTATTAGGGGCTATCCTCTTCAGTCTTGATCACCCAGAACAACTTTTCACAATTTACTATCTTTTTACATTTCTTTCGTCAGTGATGCAGAGTACTCATACCAACACAGTTACCTATATAAACAACCTGATTTGGCAGTGAATTATAATTGGAGGGATTCCTTTGGCAGTAAAAACAAATCTGTCATGGCACATTGCTTAAAGTGTATTAAACTGTAGGGTCCCATTTCATGAACAGCAGCAGCACAATGTTTTCTTGTGTTAAATTTATAGTTTACCAACAAAGATACAAAGGGGGACTAGTATAGATCTATTGCAAGCTATTTAGCTCTCATCAGCTAGCCATACCCTTCTGGAATTCGAACCCAAATCCCAGAAGAGTATGGCTAGCTGATGAGAGCTAAATAGCTTGAAATAGATCTATACTAATCCCCCTTTGTATCTTTTGTTGGTAAACTATAAATTTAACACAAAAAATAGTTTGTCACAAAGGCTCCTGGATTGAGGCTGAAAGGTAAAAGTGGAAGTAGTATGCTCCATCCCATATTTGGATAGACCAGGTTGCCCTGATTAAAAAAAACCACAATATTTTCTTATACCAATTTCCTGAGCTTTTTGGTGCATTAGTATTGCCATTTGTTACCGTGTTTCCCCGAAAATAAGACCGTCTTATATTTTTTTGCTACCAAAAAAGGCACCAGGTCTTATTTTGAGGGGGTGTCATCAGCTGACTAACCTATTAGTTAGGGGCACGTGTATATCGGGCGCACGTGTAAAAATCAGACTAGGTCTTACTTTCAGGGGAGGTCATATTTTCAGGGAAACAGGGTAGCAACTTGGAAGCATTACCGTATATACTCGAGTATAAACCGAGTTTTTCAGCACCCAAAATATGCTGAAAAAGTCACCCTCGGTTTATATTCGGGTCAGAGTAAAAAAAAATATTTTTTTTTTTACATTTTGGGCCCTCCCAACTCTAGGGTATATTTACCTATATTCGCTCTATTTTCAGCATCGGATTTGCTGCTCATCAGCTGTTTTTGCGCCCTAGAGGGTTCTGATGGAAGTGCATTTCTTTAGAAAACAAACTTCCTATAGAAGCCTCTTGGCCTAAAAACCGCTGAGGGAGGCTGCAGAACACATCAGCTGTGCTGCAAACACAGCGAATATAGGTAGGTATACCCTAGGGGTGAGTGGGAGAGCCCAAAATGTAAAAAAATAATAATAATAATTTTTTTTTTCAAAAATCAGCCCCACCCCTGCCCTTGAGCTGAGTAAATTCAAAGGATAAGATTATATATCTGTGCTATATTTGGGAAGATGGTAGA
>JANHGC010002771.1:48278-59262 GCA_027560395.1 Boaedon fuliginosus | reverse complement strand
GAAGGAAGGAAGGAAGGAAGGAAGGAAGGAAGGAAGGAAGGAAGGAAGGAAGGAAGGAAGGAAGGAAGGAAAGGTTTCTGACACTCACCGCTAGCGTCCGACAAGGAAATTCAATGGAGAAAGCAGCAGGAAAAGAAGTTGCCCACACTCCCATTGATTGTTTAACTATCTGTGGTCTTCCACTTTCTTTGGCTAGGTAACAAGTATTTCTGAAACAATGACCCAAAGGTTTAAACATTATCTAGTTACAAATAAATTGTTAACCGGGGTAGAAGAATATTTATTCACTCTTGCATCTGTCCAATTACTAATCAAATTGTTATTGCCACCAGAGGCTACAGAACTTCATAAACAAGATTTTACTGTCTTCATTTAATGTAACAATATGAAGAGGGGCTGGTTTCTCCTTTTTATCACATTATTTGCATAATATGTGTCTCAGAATGTGCCTCCTGTGCAACATTGTTGATACCATATTGGTACATCTCCAAACATCTCAAGGATTTTATTCATGATTCATATGCTGTTGAGAAATAATGGGAAGCCTATTTATTACATTCTTCTAAATTTACATATATTACATTCAGTTATTCCACTAACTGAATAAATGAATTTGACATTCATATTCTACACATTTCCTTTTTCAGGAGGAAAAAAAAAGGAGGCTTGATTTGAGTTCAAGAATCTGACAGATAGTCACACTTTAATGCTTTTGCTATAAAGTCTAATAGATCTGAATTTGGATAGATAGTAGTGGAACCAGTGAAATGCATGAAACATTTCTTTACTGCATTGGATAAATCTGGCAGGATAAGAAGAATAATGTCACCTCACACTGGGAAAAATTGACACTAAAAATGAAAACCGAAGGAACATCTGAGATATAATAATAGACTATTCAATATGCAAATGATCATCAATGCTTAATAAAGTGGCACATTTATGAGCTTCTATTTTATCCTAATTTTTCTAGATATTCCATGGAATTATACCTTGTGATACCATTGGCAGGTCTATATGCGTCCTATTACTATAAGCTTTGCTATAACATCCAAAGTATTGTTGGAATTGTCCAGTTCTTATCATCACAGACAGCTATTTAATTTACCCCAATGGATTTGGAAGATAAATCACTGTTTTCTGCTCATTATAGGAATGAATAGTTTCCTACCTCTAACTTCCTGCGGTTATCTGTCAATTCACATTTTATGCAGAGCTTAGTTTAGATCCTTCCAGAACATACAGAGATCTGTTAGGAGCTCCATTCTTATCTTCCCTTCTAAAATTGAAACTTAGTTCTGCTCTACTCCTAAGCAATTAAAGCTAAAGAACTTGGCTACTTGGATAAGGTAGTTGAACTATGCAGACATTGTAGACAGACACCTCCTAGGGCAGCAGCCCCCCACTTTTTGGACACCAGGGACCAGTTCCATGGAGAAAGGGTTTCCAGGAACTGGAGGGGGTGTGGTTTTGTGTGCTACCTGCATTCCATAGATGCAGCTTCACTTGTTTGTGTGGACTGCTTGCTGGCATGCTGCAGCCTGGTGCCGGAATATGGACCAGGGATTGGGGACCCCTCTCCTAGGGTACTCTAGCTGTGGCTTGGTTCAGAGCCTGCCTTGCACTGTTACTTTTCTCAGTGGTATAGAATTGACCTAACAGGTGGTTCTTCTTCCTTTTGATCTCTTCTAGATCTGAGAAAGTGGCATTTGGGCACCCATTATCCAGTTTTGGGGATGGATTTATTTTGTGTCCATAGCCCAGACTGATACCAGTATAATGTATATCTCAGCCTGAGGAAAACATCCTTAAATGTTGTCAGAATCCACACTACAGATTGGGTCTGAAGCCAAATTGAGTGAATGTCAACTGCCACATTATTGGTTGTTTTCAGTGTCTGTTTCCAAAGTGTCCTTGAAGTTTAAAAAAAAAACATTCAGCTTCCCTGGTTGATTAAAAAAAATGACAATGCTATCAAGAATCTATCACATATCACTCTTGAACACAGAAGGCCCAATATGTGGCCATTCATAAGGTGATTTTCTTCCCTCTAACAACACTGGGGCCTTACAGAATGAAGTCTTCAGGCCCATGTGAATTTGTGGCGATTAAATTGTCAAGCCAAGCTCCTGAAAAAAAAAATGAAGATATGAACCAAGAGTTTAAAAAAATACTAAAATAAATACATAAAATAGAGAAAGAAGTAGAGATAAACTAGATGAGTATGGTATGAATTTTGCTCTGGAGAAGTCCACCTAATATGCTACTGTCATTGCACTAAAATAAGAACTGAACTGAATAGAAAGAATGGATAAACAGAACCTTCTGTTCAAAATTTATTAAACCTCAGAACACTCCAAACTGGAGGCTTAATTGAGCTTCTTTTTTAATTACATTGAGTGGAGGGCTAAAAATTGCAGTAATGTCTAGATGTTTCCTAATACTTCTTTTCCAAATTGTTGAATTTTTAGTTCCAATAATCATTGATCCAAAACTGGTTGAAGAAAGCAAGACGCTAAAATTCTATTTCATAAACCTAAGTTGACAAGAAGTAGTATTAGGAACATTTATGCTGTTGTTGCTTATTGTAAATGCCTTTCACACCCAAATATCAAGTGAGGACAAATTCCTTTTGTTATTCCCTTATTGCCACTAGAGTTAACTTAGTCATGAAATACATTTTTCACTAGCACATGACTAACTAATAAATATCTCATGGTGTTCTGTGGACTCCATAAGACAATTTTTGTCACTCTTATTTAAAAAGTCCTCAGCAGGCGTAGGTATCCTGAAAATGATGTCAATAAAATTGTATTTCTGATCTAGGAAATAATGTAATACCTGCAGGGAAATTACTTTCAGCTAGTACAAAAAGAACAGAAGATGAGCAGCACATTCAAAGATACACAAAAAGATCAGTACAAAACAGGGGGTTGAAGGGACTTTGATCATTAATGTTCAAAACATTTTTTAAAACTGTTACATTAGTAGAAATTCAAACCTATAGATAAAGGAGAAAGGATAAATTGCATGCAATCCTGTTCCCCCTTATTTATTTCCAAACTTTTAAAATGTGCCACTAAAATTTGGGGGGAAATAACATGATTGTCCACTCTTTTCACAAATCAACCATAGATAGAAAAGATGATGATGACAATAATGATGTTCAGTCGTGTCCGACTCTTGGCGAATCTATGGTCCACATCTTCTGATTTTCCACTGTTTCTTTGACTTTTTTCTTTTGGGGCTTGAGAGATCTTTGAGCTGCTAATGACCACACAAGAAGCTGTAGACATATGCTTTAAGGTGTAGAAATATTTATTAGGAATAGCAAGTATAGGAAAGAGGGTAGAAGCAGACATGCAACATGCATGCCTGCTCTATCAGTAGCATGTTAGGCAAAAGGGTGAGGGAGAGAGGGGGAGAGGATCCTTTTATAGGTGGTAGGTAGCTCCTTCCCCTGTAGGTGCTTGTACCTAAGTGGTACAAATGGGCTAGCATATAAGATATATATTTATGTGACATTTTCTGTGGTTTGGCTGGTGTCAGCTTTGATGGTGTCTAGCCATCGTGTTCTTTGGTGGCCTGGCTAACTCTTCCAAACATAATTAAATAATAATTTATTAGATTTATACCCCGCCTCTCTTCACCCAAAAGGGGAACTCGAGGCGGCTATAATTGCTTTCTGCAGTGAATTCCCCTATGACCTAGCCAAAATAAGTGAGACAGATAGAAAAGAAGCAAAGGTCCAGGTCCTGCCACACCCTACACCCCCAAAAAATACAATAAGGCTGACCAATTTCCTCCCCATTCCATCTGGTGACATCATGATTTCATTTCCAGGTAGATCTTCTCTGGTTCTTAAAAGCCAAAAATAGAAAAGGGTGAAAAAGATAGTACAGGCAGCCCTCAACTTATGACCACAATTGATCCAAGAATTACATGCTTTAAGTTGTTGCTGTCATTAAGCAAGGCACCGTGCAATTCAAATGGTCATAAGTTGAGGATTACTATATTCCACCTGCAAAAATACTGGTCACCTTTGGGGTATGTACTTCTCTGGAAGCAAGCTGAGCCAAACCCAATGTTTCTGCATAGCATTGAACTGTAATTTTCATTTTGTTGCAGAAGAAAGCTTTCCAGTCCAGTGGCATGATTTGGTATCAATAAAATTAAATTGTATAACAGATAACTTAAAGAGAAGTCTGTTAGTGAGATAGCAAAAAGCTGGATTTTTTTCCCCACAGATTTGCGATGAGTTCAGCAATGTACTTGCAAACTAATCATTAGGTAAACAGTTTGCATGTAGAAAGGCCAAGTGTTGCCAAAAAAACACCAGAGAGCTACTTTTTTCCTAAGCTATCTACCAAGTGAGACTTTTTGCTGACACAAGAATTTATTGAATGTGATGTTAATGTGTCCATATCACACAAAGCCAGTCCAGCAGCATTAATATGTTAGGTAATATGGAGCGGAAAAACAATTTGCTATAACAAGATGCAGACATAAGAAAGAAAGGGAAAATATCAGCTGAAGGCTTCCAAGTGAAGAATCAAAGAATATTTGCAAATGATTTCCCTTCTCCTCTCCCTTCTCACATATCCTCTTGTCCTTTGAGGAAATACTTGAGTCTGACTAATATTTACAAATGTGCATAGTAAATTTGTACTGAACTTTTCTTTCAGGTAGAATATGAGCTGATTTTTGTATGCTTTTCAAAGTACATTATGCTGAGTTGAGATCTTTCATGTTATTCTGTTAGTACAAGGATTACAGATTCAATTATACGTATGAATATTCTGATGAAGATAATGCACTATTTTTCTGTGTCTCGGAAAATATTCTTCATTGTGAAAGAGGCTATCTCTATAACAAGAGCAAAGTACTGATTCAATGAAGCTTTGAATCTGGATTTATTCTTTGGGCTATAAGTTAATATAATGTAAATAACAGTTTCAATTTTGTACATTTTGGAAGCTAAACTGCAAGTCTTAGTCATTGTCCTGGTGGCACAGTGGTTAGAATACAGTATTGCAGGGCTAACCAGAGTCTGGAGTTCAACCCCAACAGACCCTTCCATCTTCCAAGGTCAGTAAAATGAGGAACAATATTGTCGGGAGCAATATGCTGACAATGTAAATCAACCAGAGAGTACTATAAAGAAATATATTATTATAGGAAAATTAATGACAAATTAATTATTTTATTTTTGCTCTGATGTTTCTTTTCCAGGTGAAATCCATTATTCTCTTAGGGTTCGGGTGATAATATTTGCTGAAAGAGCCTAGCCATCTGAATTTCATCATTTACCTTGCTAAGCAACCTTTAAACTTCATGTCAACAGATTAAAGTCTTATGTTTTCCAGGTAACCTCTCTTCAGTATAAAATCTCCAATAGACTCTGAGTAAAAATACTGTGGATGCTCAATGGCAATGGATTAGGCCTTCACCTATTGAATTTCTGTCTTAGGTAGGTAACTTCCTGATCCATAAAATAACATAGGGGTGTCTGTTCATAAGTCAAAGTAATAGCTCTCTAGAATGTCACAGCATATTTTTCGACCTTACAAATTACAATTTAGCTAAAAGACGCTCTTCTGGTATATTTGGACAGTAGATGAAAGTCAGCAGATACAAGTGATAAATTTCTTTAGCTTCCAGCTTGCCCGTTGTCTCTTTTATCCTACTTCTGCACTATCAACTCAAACCTGTCTGATAGTAGTGATATATCCTAACACTATTAAGAGCCTATATTAGGACTTATTTAGTGGCGATAAGAGCGGCAAAGTGCTTGCACTTTTCCACGCTTATTGCATCTGCAGATTGTCACCCAGTCGCCCTGTTTAAGGTGACCTGTTCCCTTCTTAGTTCGGGAGCAAGGGATGAACCCTTGCAGGGTCAAGCTGAGGAATTTGTGCAATATCTGTCACATAAAGTCACTCAGATTCAGGCAGACTTAGACTCTGACTGGACAAGTTCTACAGAGTTGCTGGGGGCTAGTCTTAGTCCCATTATTTGGGATGAGTTTGAGCCTGTTGGCCCTGAGGACATGGACAAGGCTATGGGTGTGATGAGTGCCTCCACATGTTTATTGGACCTGTGCCCCTCTTGGCTGGTTTCAGCCAGTCATGAGATGACACGAGGCTGGCTCCAGGCAGTTATGAATGCTTCTTTGAAAGAGGGGCCTTTCCCATCATCTCTGAAAGAGACTGTGGTGAGACCCTTTTTCAAGAAGCCTGTACCCAGTTATGTTGAAAAACTTTTGTCCAGTCTCCAACCTTCCCTTATTGGGAAGGTTGTTGAGAAGGTGGTGGCACTCCAGCTCCTGCAGTCCTTGGATGAAACTATTATCTAGATCCTTTGCAGTTGGGTTTCAGACCCAGGTACATCATTGAAATGGCATTGGTTGCATTGGTAGATGATCTCTGGCGAGCCTGGGACAGGGGCCACTGCTCTGTCCTGGTGCTACTTGACCTCTCAGTTGTTTTCAATACCATTGACCATGGTATCTTGCTTCAGCAGCTCAGGGGGCTGGGAGTGAGGGGCACCATCTTACAGTAGTTCACCTCCTCTCGGGTCATCTGCATCAGTTCTAATAGGAGGACAGAGGTTGAGCCCAAGGCCCCTAATATGTGGGGTGCCTCAGGGTTTGGTCCTCTTGCCACTTCTATTCAATATCTATATGAAGCCACTGGGAGAGATCATCCAAAGATTTGGGATGAAGTTATCATCAGTATGCTGACAATACTCAATTATTCATCTCCACCCTAAACCAAACCAATGATGCTGTTGGGGTAATGACCCAGTGCCTGGAAGCTCTGGGGCTCTGTATGGGGACCAACAGACTCTAGCTTAACCCAGACAATACTGAGTGCCTTTGGGTTCTGTCTTCTTGGATTATCCATGATGTTCCATCATTGACTATGGGGAGGGAGAGGTGTTGACCCCCTCAGAGAGGGTACACAACTTGGGTGTCCTGCTGGACCCACAGCTGAAAGTGGAAGAACATTTAGAGGATGTGGCTAGAAGGACCTTTGCCCAGGTTCACCTGATCCACCAGTTGTGGCCCTTCTTGGACCGAGATGCTCTGCTCATCTTCACTCATGCCCTCATCACCTCCCGATTAGACTACTGCAATGTGCTTTACATGGGGGTTCCCTTGAAAAGCATTTGAAAGCTTCCACTGGTCCAAAAGGTGGCCGCATGAGCAGTTATGTTGTGCCTCATTACACTCATACTACACCACTCTTGCATGAACTGCATTGGCTTCTGGTTAGCTTCCAGGTGCAATTCAAGGTGCTGGTTATGACCTTTAAAGCCCTACAGGGCATAGGATTGGGTTATTTACAAGAGGGCCTCCTTCCGCAATTTGCCCCTCAATGCCCAGTGAGAGCCCACAGAGTCAGCTTTCTCTGAGTACCATTGTCCAAACAATGCTAACTGGTGATTCCACAGAGGAGACCCTTCTCTGTGGGTCTCACAGCCGTCTGGAATGAATTTCCCCTGGGGATCCGGATCATCCCCCATCTGTTAACCTTCCGCCAAGCCCTTAAAATATGTTTTTTTCTGCAGGCTGAATTAGGTTAATACCTCAAAGCTTGTTTTAAGGGTTTTTAACTTCGTTTAATATATGTTGAATTATTTTTAAACTGTTTTTATTGTTGTAAACCACTCAGAGTCCCTTGGAAAAGGGCGGCCTATACATCTTATTAAATAAATGAATAAATATAACTTTTATGAAAAGACTAATTCAGAATTCTCTAAATCCATTTCCATCAGTTTTATACTAAGCAATGGACTAGAAATTGCTTCCTCACTCTGATTATCCAAGGTATAAAAATTATAGAAGTAAATCCAACTACTTCTTCTATAATTGTCCATAGTTTCCAAGACACTTTAGCCATAGTATGGAAATAGATGAGTACGGATGGTACCAATTCCAGAAGATCACACCCAAGGACTTAAATTACAATGCATATATTATTGTTCACAGAATGTATGGCCTATATTCTTAAACAATGTCATAAAATAGGTAAATTCCAAAGTCTGAAGATGTGATTTATTTATAAATCATAGTTGGTTTAAGGAGGAAAAATGGCTTTGAGATCAATTAGAACAATTAGAATGATGGAGATCGATCAGAGGTTTTCTCATTTTGAATATTGTTATAATTAATTAAGGTTGTCATTCTTTTACCTCTTTGATTAGCCATGTTGTACAGGCAAATTATTTTAGCTGGGTTATAGATGAAGATGCAGAGCAGAAGTGAAATTGATTTTATTTCATTTTTTGAAGTAGGGGGCCCACTTTCATCAGCTACAAAAAGCTTGTTCTTTTATGGCAATAGGGCAGTCCCAGGGCAAGATCTCATCACACAACTATTTCAAGAGAGTGGTATCAAAGAGAGGCACCAATATAGCTTTTTAAAGTTAGCAGACCCATTATCTTAAAAAAAAATACTTTCTTCTGTTCCTCTTTAAGAAGGGCTAATAATCATATTAAAGAAGAACACTAAATATTGTATTTTATTGTGTGAAGATTTTGCCAGTCACTTGTGGATTGATGCATAAAGGTTTACACTGATTTACATTCTCTGAAGAAAAATGTTTTTAACAATTCAGAATCCCTTTCTCTTTTTATACTTATTTTTATAGATAATTTATTTTATAAAAATTATAACAGCAATGATTTTTTGTTTTAGTTTTAGATATCTGGAGCCTTTGAGAAAGACAAATTCATGGAGCCATGTGAAGAAAAGCATGACGAGATCTGTCATGCCCCAGCATATAACTTTTATATACTGTTGTTGCTCTCTTCCCCTATCTAGTGGCCAGAGTGACAAATACCAAGTATATGGTATATGGTTTGAAGACGACCCAATCCATTTTACCCATCAGCCCACACTCTCAAAACAAGTGTATGTTGGGAATCCTAATTCTATTTCCTTTAGCATTTGGAAAAGGCAAAGCATGAAGAAGAATCCATCTTAACCTGTGGCACATGGCCATCCAAGCAGGGATGGGTTTCTCCCAGTTCGCTGGTTACCCGCTTTGTGAGCGTGCTTCCCGGTCGGCTGTCAAAAGCACGCTGCACGGGTCGACTTCACAATCTTCGTGGTATCCTGCAAGCACTCTGATCCAACAGCTGTGGGAAGCACGCTCACAAAGTGGGCTACCAGTGAACTGGGAGAAACCCATCCCTGCATCCATGGACAAACTCACATCCCATACACAGACCATTGCTGGTAAGATTTAGATTGCTTTTATTTATTAATTGTTATTTATGTTCAGCAGTAACCCAATACTGCCTATATTGTATTTGGTTCTCCTTGTATGTATTCCTATTTTCCCCAGTTTCACCATATCCTGTTCTTTCAATAAAGCATTGGGATCTATGCACATGATCTGTTTTATTGGAGGATAGGTGGGTTTACCTGCACATCGAGCTGCACACATACTAACATGTAGTGAGGACAGAACAAGATCTAAAGCTAGAATATGCCCAAGAGAAAGAGTAAGTTTTGTTTCAACAATACAAGAATCTATACTGAACCTGGAATGATTGTTGTTTATTTAGATTTCATTGGGGGATTTTTTCCACGGGTGTTTTCTTTCAATGGATATTTTTAACTGGGATGTTACTGTCCTTTCTGGAATTAGCTCTGACATCTGAGACATCATGTCATGTTTCTTATCAGGGCCACTGGATGTTTGTTGTTCTCCCTGAGATCACTTTTCACTCCCCCTCCGCAAGAGCCCACAATATGATTGATGAGTTGGCATGAATAATCAAATGGCCATATTTTTAAGCTCTGCAAGAAAACAGTAATTCTTTCAAGTCACACTGTGCAGAGAAAGTAATTCCTTATTCATTTACTGTTTCCTTTTTGCTAGGAAGAAAAGAAAAGAAAAAAGAAATTAAATATTACCTTAATTGAACTACAACATGATTCTGGCACTGAACCATAATAAAGCTTTAACAGGTCAACCGGGGAAAGAAATGGAAAGAGCAGCAGGTGTTCTTAAAAAATAAATATATTGTTCACCACGGTCACTGTTGCCTTTTCACCTGGGAATGAGATATGCAACATAGCATGTTAATAAATTTGACAAAACCTAAGATACAAAGACACAGGAAATGAGTCTTAGGCTTTGGATCCAGTGACTACAAGATAATCTCCAATCCTGTAAAAAATTGTTTTTTTTGCTCTGACCCGAGTATAAACCGAGAGTGACTTTTTCAGCTTATTTTGGGTGCTGAAAAACTCAGTTTATACTCGAGTATATACGGTAATTCTTTCTTGTCTGTGATATATTCAAATTTACAGCTATAGCTATTACTAGATTTTCAGTAATTGCGTTGCATTGTTCCCATCACAGATAGAAAAGTGATGCAACAAACCCACATAAACCCTGAATCATTTACAAAAACTTTAATGATACTGCAGAAACAGCTGTTTAACATACTATTGAAACACAGCCTTGTCAGTTAGATACCCAACTCCAATCAAGTTGCTTCATTTGATAAAAACTACATTTCACTTGCTTCATTTGATCAAAACTACATAGACCTACTTGAATCCAATAATACAAAGGTTTGCAATTTCATAAAATATATCTCATATCATTTTACACAATAGAATCTATTTGATCTGAGAGGACATGATATATAATCCCAAGTGGTCAAGCATGAAATTAAAACAAACATTTTAGAGGTACCATATTAGCCTGCTTTTAAGATTGCACATTCTTTTTCTCCTAGCTCAATAATACTAATCCTTATGTGTATCATATATATATCCAGTACATCTGATTCTGTTTCTCTCCATCATAAATACATGGAGTTTACAAAACCCATGAGATTACTTTATGGCAAAGTAATAAATTGGCTGGGATTTATTTTCTTGAAAGAAATCAGCAAGGTGTAAATGAAAAATAGGTGTCTAACTTGTCATGATCATGATGGAGGAGGAGGAGGAGGAGGA